>VXAK01016854.1:175585-203260 GCA_013399435.1 Arenaria interpres | reverse complement strand
TTTTTTTTTTTTTTGTTGGTGTGCAGGACTCTGGTGACGTTGGCCCTGTTGCCAGGCTGAGGACCACAGGTTAATGTTGGAGGAAGAGCGTGTATTGGCTTTTCTGCTCTCCCAGACTGCCGGTTTCACCGCAAGGCTGCTCTTTCGTGCTTGCTAGCTGCTGCCTCTTCGTGTTTTACGTTTTCTTTGACTTGGCTACGCTGGTCTTCCTGGAAAAGCAAACCGCCTCTTGGTTCCTCTAATTCGGAACACGCTGCTACGCCTTCCTTTAGGGTTTATTTAACAAGCCTGGTTTGTAACCACCTAAACCGCCACGTATCTCGAGCAAACCACACCGATGCAAGCTACGCCCCATTGTCGTGGTGTTTTCCTTCCCCAGTAAGGTCAGGAGCCCGAAGTTGAGTTGGGTGGGGTGGCGTAGCTTTTTAGCTGAGTGATATCTGGAGAGGGGATCTCATTTCATTGCTTTTCTTGTTAGAGTTCGATGTGAATTGGTGTGTTTGCAAGAGTTACCAGCAACGCGCCTGGGTCCCAACGAGCTGTTTTACTGCACTTCTCTGCGGCCGTCAGGGGTTCCTGCTGCTTCAGCAAGGAGTGAATGATAAATGGCACAAGGCAAAGTGAAACCTGCCTCGGTGCTGCTGTATCACGCTCCAGAGCGTTTTATCTGTGCTGCTGTGGATGTAAGGCCTTGAATAAGCTGTTGTGTGATGAGCAAACTCCAGCACTTAAATTATTCCCATGGTGGTTGATTGATTTATAATTTTTTTTTTTTCCCCCTTCTCCTCCCTAACATTTAGCCCTTGAAAGGTAAAAAAAAATATATTCAATAAAATAAATCCTGCAAGCAAAGCTTCTGCCTTCTCTCCAGACGGATGCTGGCTTTGGATACTCAGCTGCTGCTGAAGCTTGTGACTTCATTTGGTTTCCCTCTGGCAGTGCACTGAACCCATTTAAATCTCTTTAGAGGGAAAATAAGTAAATCCCTTCCATATGTCAAGCATTAGAAAAATACACGTTTTCTTTGACTTGCACAAAGCGTCCCGTTGTTTGGCAGATACAGAAACAAGTGCACCCTTGTTTCTGGGAAGCCGAGCTCTAACCTCATGCTGGTAAATCTGACATGTCACTGTCCCCTGTTTCAGATAGTCTCTGTTCACATGAGTTGGGCATGTGGAGGCTGGGGAAGACCCTGATCTTATCAATTTTCCCCTTAAGAGAGAGACTTCAGTCTTCCCTGCTCTAAATCTTTCTTATTATAGACCTTCGGGTCACTGGGTTGCCCTCAAAGATAGGGGAGAAAGAATTCTGCGTACTGGCCAGCTCAATGGCTTTTGTGTGTCTTTGAGACACAGATGTGCCTTTTCCCTCTGGATCTCACCACGTGGGATAGATAAAGTCTGTGCACTGATGGGGCAACGTATTGATGGAGCAAAGTGTGAGCACATAGGACTTGCCAGATGGGTCAGACAGAAGGTCGTCTTGCCCGGCATCCTGTCTCTGTGAGGGTCCAGCTTGAGAGGAGCAATGAGTGCTTTTTTTTGTCCTCTCTGCTCCCTTATTCTCTCTCCTGGCTTCTTGCAAGCAATGGTTGAATGCAAAATGTAGCATTGCTCCGTGAGGCTGTCTGTGCTCATCTGGAGTGACCTAGTGCCAACAGCTTGTTCCAGAAATACCGTAAAAATAGGAAAGGGCTTGTGATCTGAAAAATGATCCTTGAATTGCTTTGAGGGATTCCTGAGAAATTGGAGGCTGGCTTGTGTCTGAACTGGGGTCTTTGTGCGATGTGATTTTGCTCATAGGGCTTGCAATGGACTGGGACCTTGTTTTCCAGCCTGGTATCTCTGTCCAGAGAAATGAGGTCAGGCAGGTGAGGGGGAGCCCAGGCCTTCTGTAATAGGGCAGGAAGCCATCACTGCCTCTTCTGCTGGTGTACAACCTGTATGTAACTGCTTTCAGGGTAACTGGAGGGGGGTGCCTGTGAATCATAGAATGGTTAGAGTTGGAGGGACCCTAAATATCATCTCGTTCCACCCCCCTGCACTGGGCAGGGACACCTCCCACCAGACCAGGTTGTTCAAAGCTTCTCTGGCCAACCTGGGATAGGGTCTCACCACCCTCATAGTGAAAAATTTCTTCCCGAGATCTCGTCTAAATCTCCTCTCTTCTAGTCTGAAGCCATTATCCCTCATCCTATCACTACATGCCCTTGTAAAAAAATCCCTCTCCAGCTAGTGAATCATCTGTCGCTTACCTGCTGCTCCCTTTGGGGATGCCTCTCAGTGATGAATCACAGAATGATATGGGATTGGAAGGGACCTCTGGAGGTCTAGTCCAACCCCTCTGCCAAAGCAGGTCCAAGCAGAGCAAGTGTCTGGGCGGGTTTGGAATGTCTCCAGAGAAGGAGACTCCACCACCTCCCTGGGCAGCCCATTCCAGGGCTCTGCCACCCTCAAAGTAAAGAAGTTCCTCCTCATGTTCAGGTGGAACTTCTTACATTCAATTTTGTGCCCATTTCCTCGTCCTATCCCTGGGCACCACTAGGAATACATGGGATGAGACATGATGGTGCAATGGATGGTCAATTTGGCCAAGCTGAAGATGACAGCAGGACAGGCAGGGTACTAAGTGGGAAGGGGAGGGATAAATGAGGATGGGAAAGTGCACACAGTCTCAGCAGGAGCTTTTGGAGGTATTGGAAGAGGCGATGCTGGCTGTGCACCAATGTGTTGGGATCTTCATCCTGGCAGAGGATGTCCACGTGCTGGGGACCCCTTGGTCTTCCCTTTGGATGGTTGCCTAGCATTAAATCCCCAGAAACGGTGAAGACAGGTCAGTGTATCTTGCAGTAGGAGGTCCTTACTTGAGGGGATGTGATAGTGGAGAGGTGGTGTGGAACAAAATGGTGGGTCAAGGTTTTGGTCTGTCCCAGAATGGGCTGAGAAGTGCTTTTCTACTATAAATATTATAATTGATCTTTTGTCCTAGCTCCATTTCAAAGAGGAGGATTATAAAGGGGCTGAGACTGGCCTAAGACCTGTTTTAAGGGGATTATGAGCAGACCAAGAGACAGCCTTCAAAAAAAATTCTGATCAAAATACACCTGGAGATCCATTGACCTAAAAAACCAAGGCAACCANCACAGAACACAGCAAGAGAAGGTTTGAAATTTGGGTGCAGGTGATGGGAAATATATGTCTTTAGCAAGAATATCTTCTATTTGACAGCTACTTGACTTCTTTTGTGTGTACTTGCTGTCCTGATGCCCCGAGACTTGTAAAACCTCAAGACAAAGCCTGGGGAAGGAGAAGGGGTGGATGAAGGGCACAGAAATAAAACAGCAGTGAGGAGGGATGGGACTGATACAATAGATGGCTGCACTTTTTGATTTTAATTATCTGATGTCCATCAGCTTGCCTGGAAAGCGAATGGAAAAACCTTTCCAGTTTAATAGATGTTACTTGACAGTATCTTACAACTGGAAAAAGACATTTGTTTTCTATGAGATTGCTTTGGGTGCACTGCCGCCTTAGAGTAATAAAATGGCATTTGGGTAATTTTTGAGCGCAGTCTCTCTGAAGACTGGAGAATTGGATGAGTGGTTGGAGAGGGTCCCAGGGACCTTCTTCCATATATTGTATTTTCACATACTTCTTAATCTAGGATATTGTTCTGCTGCGCTGAGCCTTTCTTGTACCTTAGGACTCAGGCAGAGCTTACTTGTATGGGAGTAGAAACTAATTCAGGATCCTCACCTCTTGGCTGTGTTTTTCCTGGATTTCTGCTGTGTAAAGATTTTTTTATTTTTTTTTCCCCTTCCACAAGGTAGTTTTTAGCTCTCCTCAGGGATGCCATGCTAAAATATCTTCATAATGCTTCTGGGGACCACACGTCTCATGGGGTCTGAACTTGAGTAAAGTGCTTTTCCTTCCAACTTTGTGCTCACATATGGCTCAGCCTGATCTCTGCACCCTTTTTCTCAGGAGCATGAACTGGGGGCCCAAAGTGTAGGTGACCTTATCTAAATCAGTGCAGTCTTGCAGTTGATCTGGACCCAAGTTGTGAGCTGCTCATGAATGATTGGACTTCATGTTGTGAGAGAGATGGCATAGGTAAAGAGGGATAAGTTTGTGGGTGCTGTAACATGCAAGTTATGTTAAATAAAACCCAAAATGTTTATTTCATGATGAACTTGTCTATCTGGTTGGGGTTTTGGGTCTGAACCAGTTCTCCTTTTGACCTGTGCTCTATAGCAGGAAACTCAGGTCTGTCTGTACCTAAAGGACACAACACTCTGATGTCCTGGGACTATATATAGGGATTTTTTCCAGGTTGTACAAGCGTCAGGGAAAGCTGCTGTTGCATTTATCCCAATTCCTTAAGAATGTCATGGCAGGTCTGATGTGAGGCAGTTGCCTTGAGGGAAAGTGTCCTGACATTTTTGCTACAGTAGGAGAGGCTGATGCCAGGGCATGACCAATGCAGAGGCACCAAGAGGTTCTGAGTATTTATAGGTCTGTTTTCCATGGAAATGCTGGTCAATCACAGCCAGAGCTTGGATCACGCTGGAGAACTTGGTAGCTGAATGGATCCCAAGAGGCTGATAGCGTAAACACATTTAGAAGGAAGGAGATGAGTGGTGTCTACTGGTCTGGGTTGTGTTTGTAATGCTTGGCATGAAAAACCTCACAGGGCACCGTTTATCCCCCATCAAATGTGTGATGTGTGGAGCTTGGCTCCTCCCAGAGCCACCAGCACACTTCTCCCTTGCAGTAAAAAACCCCCAAAAAGGAACAGACTTGGTTATTCCTCTCTGTTTTTTAAAACCTCTGTTGCTGATTCTGGAATATAACTCTAAGTCTCAGCAATATCCCTTTAAAACTTCCAGCCAACCTGGGAAATAGTCATTATTTTTTTCCTTCCTCATCTTCCCTGGCTGGCTGGCCCAGGGTTTTGAGCAACTCCCTGCCCTATAATTCACTGGATATTCTTGCTGGGTTTAATTTCATCAGCTCTAGCATCAGCTCCTCACCGAGAGCCTGTCACTGTTTCCATAATAAACCGCAATATTTATGGGCAGCAGATAAATCTGTGAAAGGTTTTCTTTGCGTATGTATGAGCCTTCAAGCAGAGATCTGGGAGGAATTTTATATATTCAGTTGTTTAAGTTACAGCTGGAGGAAAGAGTTATCCGTTTCATATGTGGTTGTTTTTTATTATTGTTTCAATAAAAGTAAAGAATTGCTTTCCCCGTTTTCTTTGAGTTGGACTGCTTATGAATGTGGAATATGGCAATTCGTTTGAAAGAAAGTATTTCTGAAGTTACAGTTAGTTTTCACCAGCAGTTGTTGAAAACTTGAAGTGCCAGCACATCAAACTTTATTACTGGTCTTGTGATGGGAGATTTTTGTTATGGGGCCAGGCTGCCCTCTGCAATTGTATTAAACCAAATGGGAGGTGCCCGATGCTTCCTATAAAAGGCAACTGAGAAAAATAAAATAAAAATAGGCCTTCTGCCCACCCTGGGCTGAAGTGACAGCAAATGCCATTAAAGCAACCTGTGTTGTCATGTCAGCGCCTATTGAGGTGTCATTGGGATGAACCTGGGGGTCTGACAAAGGGATAGCTGGAAAACGAATCTTTTGGGGATTGATGACAAACTTTGCTCAGAGTTGTCTTCTAAATAGTTACTCAGTGCCTAGGTAGTGAGCCTCCAGCTAGGCTTAAGGATTTTAATTAGGTTTGGTGAGAATAACTAGTGAATAGATTGATATGTAGGTCTTGTACTTACTTTCACAAGTTTTAATATGCAACAGTTCTGAATTAAAAAGAAAAGGGTAATCTCAAGGTGTTCTTTTTCTTTTTTCTTCTTCACATTTACCCCCCTCTTGTTTTCCTCTTCATCTCTTTTCCTCCTGGTTTGAAATAGGGTCCTGCTCCAATCTCGGACCTGCTGAGAGGTGGTGTGCAGCTGAGCAGCACAAAACTGGCCTAAACTGGGGGGAATTGGTGGAAGCAGGAACTGGGAGATGCTGGAGCACATCCAGAGAAGGGCAACGGAGCTGGTGAGGGGTCTGGAGCACAAGTCTTGTGAGGAGCAGCTGGGGGTGTTGAGCCTGGAGAAAAGGAGGCTGAGGGGAGACCTTCTGGCTCTCTCCAACTCCCTGAAAGGAGGGTGTAGCCAGGGGGGGTCGGTCTCTTCTCCCAAGGATCAGGCCATGGGACAAGAGGAAATGGCCTTAAGCTCCTCCAGGGGAGGTTTAGGATGGATATTAGGAACAATTTCTTCATGGAAAGGGTTATCAAGGCTTGGCAGAGGCTGCCCGGGGCAGTGGTGGAGTCTCCATCCCTGGGGGTATTTAAAATCCGGGCAGACGTGGTGCTGAGGGACATGGATTAGTGGTGGTTTTTTAAGTGTTGGGTTGATGGTTGGACTCAATGATCTGAAAGGTCCCTTCCAACCGAGGCAATTGTATGATTCTAACAGCCCACGTGCTGGACTTTTGCCACTTGCTGGATACTGTTAAGCCAGGCATTTGCATTTAGTGGTTCCTTTCAACTTAAATTCCTTATTTGACTTTCTGGCTGTGTTTGGGATCTGTCTTTGTGTGCTGCTTTTTGCAATGTTTATTATCCAGGCCACTGTGTGATCGGAGAGCTTGTTTCTGCTATGGAATTTGGTATCTCAGTGCCACCTGAATAGCAATCCATCACTCCTTCCCCTCCCCAGTGCATTACAGATGGGCAGAAAAATAATTGTCAGGGAATTTGCCTTGCACAGCTTGGTTTTTCTGATGGCACCTGAGGTGAGGAACTAGTTGACTTTACAGTGGATTTATTAATGTGAAATACACACACATCTGGCTCACCAGCTCTCCAAAATCAATGTGTCCTCCTAGGTTTGATCAGGTTCCTCGACGCCGGCGGAGCGGTGGTGATGTTGAGCTGATCATTGGGCTGGAGAGGTGCCTTTCGTCTCGGAAACATCTCTCCTGCCTGGATGTGTTGAACTGAAATAGGGATATTTCAGAAAGTAAATGAATTGATATGAAACAAAACCACCCAGGAGTTTTTCCTAACGAGCTTGTTCCTGCTTGGGGAAGCTGGAAGCACTATGAAGAGCTGCTGCTCTTTTTTGCTACTTATGATCAGTCTTTTTGAATAAAATGAAATAAATAATGGTGCGTTTGCTTTGATGTTTGCCAAAAACCTTACCAACCTTTGCCCGGGTTTGCCAAGAACATCCCCACCCCAGATGGCACGGTGTTTCTTTAGCTGTTATTGCTAATTCCTCAGCCTCTTCCATAAACCAAATTCTTCGGGGCACAGGGAGCTGCTTGTTTTGTTTTCTGAGCCGAGATGTGTGGTATCGATGGTGGAGCTGTGTGTTATGCTAATAAACCGTGATTCAGTGCATTCCATTGTGTTTCATTGTGCGAGGTGACTAGGATTCATCGAACGATAAAAATTGTGCTGGGTCCTAAGGTTGTTTGTGGGGTTTTTTGTGTGTGTGTGGTTTTTTTTTTGTAATCTTATCTTTCTAAGCAGTATGGGCTGTGTTTGTGCTTCTTTCCTTAATGTTCTATTTGTCCTCTGGGTTTTTCTTAGTGTAATAAAAGCGTTGAATGATGGATATGATGGGGGCTGGCCCTTGTTTTACCAGTCTTTGGCTTTCGAGGTGTCAATTTAATCTTTCTTCCTCATCTGCTGATGGGAAACGCTGGTCTGATATCAATGAAACGGCATTTAACACTGTCAGTGCCCTGAAAATACACGTGTGAAAAGTGCTGCGGAGCTGGTTGATGTGTCCTTGGGGACAAAATGTTGCATCAGCCAAAAAAAAAAATATATAGTACTTTTGCCCATATCAAGACAATATTGATTGAATTTGTAACTGACTGTGGGCAATGTCACTCGTGGTGAGGTTGGAAAATAAGTTAGGGATGTAACCTGTCTAACCCTCGGTAGGCAATACATATTCATTTCTCTCTGCTTTTTTTTTTTTAGCATTTTAAGTAGAATCTGTCTCATTGGATATTTGCATAATGCAAGTTTATTAGGATTCTTTCTGTCTCCTCCGGTAGTGTGCAGCCAAATAATTGGTATAAGCTTATTTCTTCTGGGATCTTGCAATGAAAGTGTTTTAATACCCTCCTGGAATATACAAAGTGAGTAGAGGTGGATACAGACTGGCAAGAGGAGGTGATATTTTTGGTTTCTGGACACGACAGCAGTACAATGATGCTGCAAAGGCTCTTCAAAGGCTCTTGGAGAGTGGGGTGGCTGCAGGAGGACGCTGATGTATAGAGGCACTTACGTGCGATGTATGGGAGACAGTGTCCTAAAGGGCTGCAATGTGTCCTGGAGCAATTTGTCCTGGACCTGTTGGAGTGGGTCCAGAGGAGGATGATCCAAGGGCTGGAGCCCCTCTGCTGTGAGGACAGGCTGAGAGAGTTGGGGGGTGTTCAGCCTGAAAAAGAGAAGGCTCTGGGGTGACCTTCAAGCCCTTTCCAGTCCCTCAAGGGGCTTCAGGAAAGCTGGGGAGGGACTCTTGATCAGAGAGGGGAGCCATGAGAGGGAATGCCTTTAAACTAAAAGAGGGGGGACATTCAGACTAGATATAAGGAAGAAATTATTTGCTGTGAGGCTGGTGAGACATTAGCCCAGTTGCCCAGAGAGACAGGAGATGCCCCATCCCTGGAAACGTTCCAGGCCAGGTTGGACGGGGTTTTGAGCAACCTACTCTAGTTGAAGATGTCCCTGCTCATGGCAGGGGGGTTTGACTAGATGTCCTTCAAAGATCCCTTCCAGACCAAACCCTTCCATGATTCTGTGAATTCTTAAGCCTGATGTCTGCACACTGAGACCAAATGCCCCCTGGGGAGGTTCTGTGGTCGAATCTGCATTTTTGTCCTCGTATACAGGGATCAGTAGATAAACCTCTCTGCAGAGAAGCCAGGCTAAATTATTTGAAGTTGTTCCTTTCTCCCTTTCCTAGAAACTTTAAAAATTCAAAAAAGTTTTGTTTCCTGGAGCAGGAAAAAATTCTTTCTCATGATTCCTAAAAGCAGACCTATGTGAGAACATCTCAGCAGTGACAGCTGGGGAAGAGTGCTGAAGAAATGACCTTTCTCTCACTTTTCTCTCCATCTTTCACATCAGTCAAAGCATATGTTGTGTGATTTGGTTGGTTTTTGTGTGTGTGTGTTTTTTTGTTTGTTTGTTTGTTTTTTCTCTAGCCTGGCTTTTCCAGGTCAAGAGTTGGGTTGGAAACTCTGGTTTGGGAGCAAGATGTCATGTGCATGGGCTGTACCAAGCTCAAGGCTTGGTCTGAGGCTCTGGGAGGCAGATGCTCCCTAGAGGCAAAGGCATCCTGTGACTCAAAGATCTGCGCCAGTCTTGGCGAACGGGATGCTGTAGTTATATTTCTTGTCTCTGGCAAAACGCAAGGGCTCGGGTCTCAATTACGGAGTCCCTGATTGTGAGAGCCCGTCCTCATTAACATTTCAATTGCAAATCTGTGGCAGTCCTCTGCCTGTTAGAGCAGGGTCTGGGAGGGAAGCTCTGGCTGAGGCTCCCTGCAGTTGTCCTGGTTCAAATCTTCTTTTTGCTGGGTGTTTTTAGCCAGTTCTGCAGCTGGTTGGCGTGTTTCTTTTCCAGTTTTGCTCCCAGCGTTGCAGCCTCCTTGTGTTTCACCAACTTCATTGTGGAACAAGCTGGGAGGATGTCCTCTTTTTAATCTTGGACCATTGTTAATGGGATCTGTGTGTTGGATCATGGCAAGAGGGAACACTCATCTGCGCCGATGCTCGACACGTTTTAGTCCCTGGCTGTATTGACCTGTCAGGGTGTTTTACGGTATTAAGTCTGATGACAACTGGAGCTAAACAATTATGTTTTGCAACAGGGTTAAGGTTTAGCAGAGTTCTCCGCCCTCCCTGTCTAGGAGTGATTCATGAGATAATTCACTCCCTGTGCTGCTGAATTATTTTCCTTATCCATTATCGCTTGTTCTCCAGCCTGTCATTACATGTGGTTGGAAGTGCTGCTGTCAGCGTGGATGAAGAGAGCTGGGCACACCGGCTTCCCCAGGGGAATGTGTTTGCCTCCGAGGCTGCCAGCAGTGATGGATGGCTTCACCTCAAGTCTGGGTGTAGGCTAGAAATGCTCCTGCCCAACTGCCTTCAGAATGATGCTGTGTGAGCGTATAAAACCTGATGGATGGTGGCAATCTGTCACTGCAGGTGTCAGGGTGATGTGGTTTGCAGCAACCCACAGTAGATGCTGGAGCAAATGGCTGGTTACTTTTCTGTGACCTTTCAGGGCTTCTGCATCAAAAGAAGTGTGGCCAGCAGGGCTTCTGCATCAAAATGCATCTGCTGGTCTCTTCTCACAGGTAATTAGCGATAGAACAGGAGGGAATGGCTTCAAGCTGCAACAGGGTAGGTTTAGACTGGACATTAAGAAACATTTCTTCACAGAAAGAGTGGTCGGGCATTGGAATAGGCTGCCCAAGGAGGTGGTTGAGTCACCATCCCTGAATGTGTTTAAGAGTCGTTTAGATGCGGTGCTGGGGGATATGGTGTAGGGAGGAACTTTGTAGAGTAGGGTTGATGGTTGGACTNCTGTTGGAATGGGTCAAGTGGAGTGACACGAAAATGATCAGAGGACTGGAGCTCCTCTCCTATAAAGACGGGCTGAGAGAACTGGGGTTGTTCAACGTGGAGAAGAGAAGGCTTTGGGGAGACCTTGTCATGGCCTTCCAGTAACAAAAAGGGGCTACAGGAGAGATGGGGAGGGACACTGGATCAGAGAGAGGAGCCATAGGATGAGGGGGAAGGGTTTGACACTGAAAGAGGAGAGACTGAGATGAGATGTGGGGAAGAAATCTTTTGCTGTGAAGGTGGTGAGAGCCTGGCCCAGGTTCCCCAGAGAAGCTGTGGCTGCCCCATCCCTGGAGGGGTTCAAGACCAGGTTGGAGGGGGCTTGGAGCAACCTGCTCTGGTGGGAGGTGTCCCTGCCCATGGCAGGGGGATTGGAACTAGATGATTTTTAAGGTCCCTTCCAACCCAAACCATTCTATGATTAATTTCTCTGCCATGTGTGAGATGCTCTTGGACCTGTTTTGTTCTCAGGGGTACCTGACTTGCACCCCTCCTGCTTCTTGAGGGCTGTCTTTTAAAGCATGATGATACATCTTTGGAGATGGAGACCTGTCTTCCTCTCCCTTCACTCCCTCTGACTTGTCTGCAAATGAGAATAGTCATCTTACCCTTAAGATACTGCTCTTAAGGATGTTGCTCTATTTTTGCTTTATAAATGACTCCCATTGGCAATACTGGATGTCATACCAGAGGGGGAGTTCTGGAAACATCTGCTGGTGTTTGCACATTAACTGGTTTATGAGCAGTTGGCGCTAAAACTGCTTTATGAGGGGCCGGCACTCAACATCTTATTAGTCCAGTGCCTCTGTGGCTGGAAAACAAATTAAACTTGAGATTTTTCAACACTTGCAACCAATGTTTAAAGCTATTAGAGAGTTAGAAGAGGCTGAAATGACTGCTAAAGTCCCCATTATAATCGTTACCGCTGATTGAAGTGTTTTTACAGAGGTGCCTTGTAATGCTGAATTTAAGTGCTTAGTAAAGCAAACAAAAAGCAACGATACACTGTAATGGTGTCTGAAGCAGTTTCTGGACTTTCCTTCTTCCAAAAGCTGGGAGGGTGAATGTGGTCCAGGGAAAAAGGTCTCCCAGCCCTGGTGCTGATGCTCGGTGTCCTCTGGAGGGATGGCCATGGATTGGGGGACGTTGTCCCTGCCGGGAACAATCCCTTTGAAGGCTCCAGAGGATTTGAGGTCAGAAAAGGCAATAAATGGGGGGAAAAAAGGCTCCAGCTTCTCCATTTCTGCAGTGCTTCCAGCAACACGGGTTTGTTCAACATCTAATGTTGCCCTAAGTAAACTCTTTTTTTTTTTTTTTTTTTCCCTTGGCAGTAAAATTACACATGTTGCTTTCTTCTATTTAATTAGCGCACGCTTTTTCCCCTCCCATCTTCCCTGTACTGTTTTTCTCCCTCTTTCTGTGATCTTTTATTTTATTTTTCTTTTGCTTGCAAGCAGAGAAATAGCCAAAATCTCCCTCCTGAGAGCTGCAATGCGAGTAACATCAGGCTGCTCAAATGAAAACTCCTTTTAACTCACATATCTCATTTACAGCAGAGCTCGCTGGGGACAATGAGTTCTTGTACTTTTGTTCCTGATGATGCTGATTTTTAAGACAACACCAGACTAAGAAAGAGATTGTTTTTCCCCTGCTTTCTTTGTAAAGAAAAGAGGTAGGTGACATTCATGGCACTTCTTGGAAACAGGCAGAGTGTTCCTTCTGCTGGGCAGTGCTATTCCTATTTTTCTACCTTTTTTTTTTCTTTAAAGTGTGTGAGCAACTTTTTCAGGACCAACTTGCTCAGATGCTGCTGGGCAGTAGGTGTTAAAAATGGGTGGAAACTCCTGGAGAAAAGAAGAGTGTATCCAGTGAGTTATAGAGCAGGGAGTTGCTCAAAACCCTGTTCCTTCCAGCCAGACAGGGAAGATGGGGAAGGAAAAAAAATAATTACTATTTCCCAGCAACAGAGATTTTTAAAAAAGAGAGGATTAACCAAGTCTGTTACTTTTTGGGGGAATTTTTACTGCAAGGGAGAAATGGGCTGGTGGCTCTGGGAAGAGCCAAGCTCCACACATCACACGTTTGATGGTGGATAAACAGTGCCCTGTGATGTTTTTTCATGCCAACCATTACAAAGACAACCCAGACTGTCATTGTTTCTTCTCTGTATGTTTGTGTCCTCTTTGGAGCAAGTTAAAAACTACCTGACCTCTGCAGCTTCCGTTTCCCCCCTCTACTGATCTGCAATGCCCTGTGAAGTATTTTCTCCGTGCTGAAGGGAGATGATGATAACACCATAAAAAAAACAGAGGAAAGCCAAGATTTAGCAAATACAGCTCGAGGGGTGCAAGTGAATTGAAGGGATTAATGCGGTGTTAAACTTATAGATATTAGAAATCCTGAACTCTTGCACAAATGAAGCTGGAGGGCACAGAGGTTGGGGGTTTCCTGATGGGGAAAATATTTTTGTGTTGCAGAAAATGTAGGGTGGTCAGGCTTTGGCCAGCTGGATGTTTGGCAAGGAGTTAGGGTCAGCTGTGCCAAATCGGGGCTGTTTCATGACCCTGGGGTAGCGACGAGTCCAGCTGTTGTATTATAGAGTGACTATCACCACCCCTGTCACTTCCAGCCTTGTCGGTGCAGCTGCTGCTTGTGCCCAAATTTAATTATAGCAGGGTTATCAAAAGATGAGCGCGTCCCTCCTTGTGATACCACCCTCAAACCAGCGCCCACAGAGGAAATTCCCCTTTTTCCTCCTGTCAAACCTGTGACTGTCAGTTGAGAACTGCTCTTGCTTCCCACGCAGGCGACCTGTGAGAGTGAACTGATCCATCGCTGGGGGCAGAGAGGTCAAGGGCAGGGGGTGTCCCATGTCACCCGCGATCTGATCTGGCACATTTGGATGGCTGCGCTTGCCAAAAAGAGCCTTGGAGGTTTCAAAGGGGGAGGGGGAGCGAGGTCTTGTGTGCTGAAGCACTTGTACGGGGAATAAAAAGCTTGTTAAAACAAGGCTGACCACCCGGCAGAGCAGAGTATCGAGTTAATTTTACAAATGTCAGTTGGACCTTTTAAAATCACCTCTCCTCTGTGCTGGAATGGATGAGACTATAGAGAGTGGTGACAAAACAGTGCATTTAAGGATATCTTTGAAAAGGAGAGGGGTTTGGAATCGGGGGAGGACTCTAGTCAGAGTGCTGAACGGAAAAATTTGTCAGCGATGGTCTTCAAAATCATGTCTCTCCTGTGGATGGAGGAGACCTTCAAGATGCAAGATCAGCAGATGTATTAAATGCCATCCAGTTATCTCTGGAAAGTCTGCTCCTGGGTGAGAAACTGGTATCTTTTGAAGGATGGGAAAAATGATGCCTTTGTAATGGAGACCTTGATCTTGGCAGGTTCCTCTGATATCTCCTCCTACAAGCACCCTGTGGTTCAGCCTGGTTTACAGGCTGCTAGGACTGTTTGGAGGGTTACGAGAGGTAGGTCTGGTTTGAGATTGCATGCAGTACTTACAGTCTTGGGCACCATATGGCTGTTCATGAACATACATAGAGGAATTATAGTGTGTTGCCTATTTCTTGGGTGTCTGAGGTGTGTCACCCTGTCCATGGAGGAGGCTGGGGCCACAGGCCTGGATGGAGAGCCCAGGGTCTGGCTTAGCATGTGAAAATGAGAGCATTTCACAATGTCCCCTTCCTCAGGAGCTAGCTGGGAATCGTTCACAGAGTCATAGAATGTTTCAGATTGGTAAGGGACCTTAAAGATCATTGAGTTCCAACCCCCCTGCCATGGGCAGGGACACCTCCCACCAGACCAGGTTGCTCAAAGCCCCATCCAGCCTGGCCTTGAACACCTCCAGGGATGGGGAAACCACAGCTTTACTGGCCAAATCTCCTTTATAAAGGAGGAATGTTGGGTTTTGGAGAACTTTGGAGCTTCAGAGAGCGGAGTCCTCAGGGATGGATGGTGTTGCAAAACCAGCTCTGGAAATGCACTGGTTGGTTTATTTTAACCTAAAGCTGCTGCTTTTTGCTGTGATGATGATAACTCTGCAACCATGTGTGCATGAGGAAAACTGAATTTCTTCATTTGCCTGTCAAATTCCGTGGTGTTCACTTTCAACGTGGGGCTGGATGGGCAATATTAGAGTTTCTGTTCTAGGATAACATGATCTTGGCAGGCAACTGTGCAAGCTCTATCTCCTGGGCTGGTGCACAATAACATCTGGGTAAAAGCTGTGTTCTTTTCCAGCCTTTATGTGAACAGGGATCAAGTGTTGACCCAACCCATGCTGGCTGGCTTCAAAATCCCAGCCTTAAACCAGCTCTATTCTGGGCTATTCTCTACATTCTGGCCCTGCCTATCCCATGTCTTCTGCCAAATGGGCTTATTTACGCTCAGTAATGGGTTGACGGACATATGTTTTGGTAGCTTAAAGCTCTGGCTTTTCTGGAGAAGGACCAACGAGCATCCTGAAAACGCTGCTGTAGGCTGCCCTGTGCTGGCACCATGGGGTCCTGTCCTTAGCTCTTGGTTTTGCCACCACTCTTTTCCGCAAAGGGGGGACATAACTCCTGCTTTTCCACAGCATCTTGATGTGCCTCAGTGAGTACTTACGTCTACATATCCAGTCTGCCTCTATTTCAGTTGTAAGGGGATGGGTCTAGAGTCTGCTTTTTTTTTTTTCTTTTCCCCTTTTTCCTTCCTCTTTCTTTACTAAACTTCTCCTTTTCTGTAGTCTCTATACTCAGGAGGAAAGCATGAATGAGAAGAGAGGTCCTAAAGCCTTTACAGATCAGCTTCTCCAGAGTTTCTTATCTGACGGGAGGCCAAGGCTTTTGGAAACGCAGCTTTCACACCCTTCAGTGTTAGTTCTGAGGATTCCTGCTTTTCCCATGGCTCCAAGGTTGATGTATCCAGTGTCACCCTTTGAGTGCACAGGAGCTGATCTGCCAGGCCTGTGAGAAACCCTTAAAGTCAAAATATGCAAGATAAAAGGCTCCCTTTTTTTACCGTTATGGATTTATTGAAGGCAAAATTCTAAAATAATATACTGATTTTGCTGCTTCTTGTGTGCTGTCTCATTCTGCAAAAACACTTCTGTGTTCTGCCTGGTTGATTTGCTTTGCAGCTTTTTCGCTTAATGGAGTGGTTTGGGGTTAGCAAAATCTCGAGCAATGGGAACACTGACATGTGTGTTGTGTGTGAAGAAGGCATGGTATAAAGGTTCCTGGTGCTTTTTTGGCTTTACAGTATGTACACACTTCTGCTAGGCTGTCTCAGCTGAGCAGCACTATTAAGCAGCTTATTTCTCCATGCGGACCTTGCCTTGCTGTCCTCCGTTAGATGTCAGTGATGTCTGCTACAAAGGTTATGGGGGCAAGTTTTTGATCGTGCATGGGCTGTCTTCTCTATTAGCCTCTTAAAAGACGAGACAGCAATAAGTTATTTTTTCAGATGAGATGAGCAGTGAAGAATCACTCAACCCTTCCAAGTCCATCTCTAGGATTTTTTTGGCTGAAGAGAAGTAGCATGTGTAGATTATGGGTTCTTTGGATCTAGGCTTAGTTGGCCATGACAACAACCTCTGCTATAAGACATGAGATGTACTCTGAATACCCGATTGGAGACTGGGGAGCAGAAGTTTTTCACCCTAGCATGGCATGAGATTAGCATCAGTCCTTGAAAACAGTGCAAAATTAGATCCTGATACCACAATGACGTTGGGTGTCCCCTAAAGTCCCTAAAGGCTGAGGGACTTGGGTTTTTTAATCTGGAGAAGGCTGAGGGGGGATCTGATCAACACCTATAAATTGGTGGGTGTCAGGAGGATCGGGCCAGTCTTTTTTCAGTGGTGCCCAGTGACAGAACAAGAGGGAACGGGCACAAACTTGAACATAAAAAGTTCCATCTCAACATGAGGAGGAACTTCTTTCCTGTGAGGTTAGAGGCAGAGCCCTGGAAGAGGCTGCCCAGAGAGGTGGTAGGATCTCCATCTCTGGAGAAGTTCAAAACTTACCTGGACACGTTCCTGTGCAACCTGCTCTAGGACGATCTGCTCTGGCAGGGGGGTTGGACTAGAAGATCTCCAGAGGTCCCTTCCAACCCCATAGCATTCTGTGATTCTGTGAATTGCATCATAATTTAAGGTAACCCATGGCTCCCGTTGTCTTCAGGAGGACGTTAAGAGGGTGTTAGGATGCCTGAAAAGTAGGTTGCTGCTTCTATGGGTTTGCATAATGGTTTCACTTCCATATATAAAATCAGCTCCCACTGTTCCCAATCCTGTGCTACAGGGTAAAACTTCTCTTGGAAGAGATGCCAAGTGAAAATTGCATTAATACACAGCTTTAAAGAAGCCCTTATTTAGGTCTTCTTTCCCCACCCTTGCTCCTGCTTGTCTGGGGAGAAAGATGTGGTCTTTGAGCATAACCTTATTACAAAAAAAAGTCTTGTGATTTCTTGGCTAGATATGAGTAAATGGGATTCCCATGTTAGGGGAAAAAGTCAAAAGTCCTGATCTCAGTGTCAGGGACAAACGTTAGGAGGCAAGTAGCCTGAATTTACTGGGATTTTTATCATGTTTATAGAATTGTTGCTTTTTGTATATGGCTTATCTTAATGAGATACCAGTTACAGTCATCAGCTGGAGAAGGACATGGACCTGTTGGAGCAAGTCCAGTGGCCCTCCATGAAGATGATCAGAGGACTGGAGGCACCTGTCCTATGAGGACAGGCTGAGAGAGTTGGGTTTGTTCTGCCTGGAGAAGAGAAGGATCTGGGGAGAACTTAGAGGCCCTTCTAGTCTGTAAAGGGGCTACAGGAAAGCTGGGGACGGACTCTGAGCAATGCGATGAGGGGGAATGGTTTCAAGCTGGAAGAGGGAAGATTGAGATGAGATCTCAGGCAGAAATTCTTTGGTGTGAGGGTGGTGAGAGCCTGGCCCAGGTTGCCCAGAGAAGCTGTGGCTGCCCCATCCCTGGAGGGGTTCAAGGCCAGGTTGGATGGGGCTTGGAGCACCCTGGTCTGGTGGGAGGTGTCCCTGCCCAGGGCAGGTGGGTGGAACTGGATGATCTTTAAGGTCCCTTCCTACCCAAGCCATTCTATGATGAGCCATGTGTCAGGTTGGGCTGGGCAAATGACATGTTGCAGACTGGGGCTAGATGTCTGGAGGACAAGAAGATAGAGGTGTGCCAATGTTTTTCGTTTAAAAGCGCAGGTGCAAATGCACCTGCCTCCGGTTGGTGCCATGTATTCAGTGGAAGCGCTTGTGTGCAGTCCACCTTGATGCTGGACCAAACTGGGGTGGTCCAAAGACACCTGGCAAAACAGAAGTGACCCCCAAATGAATGGACTGCTCTTGACTTGCTTGTCATGCTTCCAGGGCTGCAGCTGCTGGGTGGATTGGCATGCGACCAGCTGGGTGCAGCTTCCTGGAGCACCTAAAATAATTTAAGTAGTGCTGGTGCACTTAAAATAATCAGGCAGCCTTCTGAGTCAGGGCATTAAAGAGTTGCAAAGAACAATTTAATCATTTCCCATCTGATGAAGACCAAAATCCTTTCCATTTTGAAGTAGGGGTCATGGTAGTTTAACAAAGGCATTAGGGCAGCTGTTGTAAATGCACCTGTAAGTGCAAATCACTGCGCTGCATTTTAGTCTCAAATAGAGCTGTTTTATTCTGTGATGGCTCAAAATTGAGTACATTAGGTAAAGTCCAGAAATGGCCTGTAAGCCTCTTAACTTTGGATGTGGCTGTTCAAAATGCAAAGTGCTGGTGAGGTTTTTATCTTCTAATCGGAAATGAATTCTTGTGTTGCACCCTGCGCTCTGTCCGCTCCCTCCCCAGAGTAGGGTGGGAAAATGCAGCTAAACATCCAGATTTATTTGGATTTTGAGAGTTGGTGGAGAGAAATGTTAAGACGAGAATTCATCATGATAAAGTAGCTATCCATTCTTCTTGCCTTTTTTGAATATTTTGTGGAATACCAGTTATTCTGGCAACTTTCTGGAAAAGTAAAATAAGTGCGTCCCAAGTTCAGAATAAAGAAAAGAAAGTGAAAAAGATACTTTACTGTGGGGTTCTAGGAAATGCCCACTTTGAAAAAGGGTCTTGGGAACTTGGAGGGTTTTTTTTCCCAATGCTACCCCTGAGTTTGGTTTGGGTTTTATTTATTTATATTTTTTTTTAATCATTTTTATTTCCTTAGAGACAGAATTTGCCTTTTTGGGGCTCTTTGCATAGTGTTGCGAGGATGGCTGATGTCCACCCTCCTGGAGAGTACTGTGTATAAAGTAGGGGTCAACCCATCCCAAAATTGAGGGCTTACACTCTCTTACCTCGCTGGTCAGAGACAAAAGATGAGCAGGAAGGAATTAGTAAGTGGAGAAAAAATAAATATATCGACATGCTTTGGGGAAAACAAACTTACTGCCAGATTTTTGGACTGTTGGCTTGCTTGTGGGGTCGTGATGAAATGCTTTTTGTGAGTCTTCTGAATTGGTAAAAAAGAGGCTTTGAGCTTAGTAATTCATGTTTAAACAAAGCTCAAGATGTTGATACACTTTTTTCTATGATCGTAGCGCTGGCTTGAAATAGGATTATGGTTTGTTTTTCTTGGCTTCCCAAAATCTTGCTTAAGGAGGGCTTCAGCTCTATTATTAAGCCATATTTACTATGTAAGGACACTAACACCGATGATGAAAGCTTGTGAAATAATTCATGTGCTTCTTGTGTGTTTGGCTACTGCTTTATATTTGTTACAGCTTTCTACAGCAGATTTGCTTTCACATAATTCGGTGGGAGGAGGCTTATATACATATGAATCTAATTATTTTAAATGGTAGGGAAGGACTCCTCCGTAGCTGCGCGCTCTGTCATTCCTGTCTGCAAAATTGCAGCTATTTATCCTCTTCGGGGTCCTGTTGCAGTCAAATTCCAGATGTCAGAGTTTGCTGGGGTTTTAAAAATGATTTTAATTTTCTCAGAGGTCTAGAGAGGGTGTCAGGATCGATTTTCTGTCTGTGAATAGAGACTTTACTTTTGCAGGCTCTGAGCTTGAAAGGCAACTTCAGGGCCATTGTGCATCTTTCCGAGGGCTTTGGGAATATTGAAAACCAAATTATCCAGATCAGTCTCTTCTTGAAAATGCTATTTTTCCTGTAGAGGTAATTGAGAAGGCTTGTGGGGAAAATGTGATAGGTTGGGTTATCTTGATGCAACTGCTTGTGCCTAAAAAATGTACCTGCTGCTGTTGTCTTGGAGCCAAATAACCACAGGCATCCTGCGACGGGCTTGATGTGAGAAGCAAATATTTTTAATTATTTTCAGGGCTCAGAAACAGTATTGTGACAGCAGACAGATGTCCAAGTTGTGGGCTCCTGAAAAATTCAAGATTTAACCTCCCATTTCCCTGTTTCTGAACTGCAGGTAGGGACAAAAATGAAACACGGATGCAGCAGAGACCTGCTTGGTTGAGTAAAGTTGTTGCTTGTTATGGTTCCTCTGGATGAGCTTTCCTGGTGTTGGTTTTTAGGGAAAATGGGGTGTATTTTTATGAATCAGTTGTACTATTTTACCCCTGCTCCCTTGATCTAGAAAGAACTTCTTTGGTGTGATGGGGGTGAGAGCCTGGCCCAGGTTGCCCAGAGAAGCTGTGGCTGCCCCATCCCTGGAGGGGTTCAAGGCCAGGTTGGATGGGGCTTGGAGCAACCTGGTCTGGTGGGAGGGGTCCCTTCCCAGAGAAGCTGTGGCTGCCCCATCCCTGGAGGGGTTCAAGGCCAGGTTGGATGGGGCTTGGAGCAACCTGGTCTGATGGGAGGTGTCCCTGCCCAGGGCAGGGGATTGGAACTCAATGATCCTTAAGGTCCCTTCCAACTCTAAACAATTTATGATCTCACGTTGTTCTTCCTTTTTCCTTGGTTGCAAAGCTGGGCTTGCTCTGCTTACTGCCCTCATTAGAGAAAAAGCAATTTTTCTGGCTGGGAATTAATCCTTGCAGTATGTGGTCCTTCCCATTTGTGGATGAGGAGGAGAAATGATGTGCAAAGGGGGCAGGTTGCATTTTTGGGAGGTTTGCTGGACTTTCTTGCTGCAGGCACCACCTTTTTCTTGGCTGTGGAGTGGCATTTCTGCTTTGTGGCTGGAGGCAGGCGTGATCTCCTTTCACACACCCACAAAACAGGGAAAGAAAAGCTAAGATGTTCTGCAGAACACAAGGAGAGTTCACACATCTAGGACTTGCATGTAGTCCAAGAAAAAATCGTTAAGATATTGCTCCAGGCCGGTCTGCCCCGCTGGAGGAGATCATAGTTCAGTGTTTTATTGGCATGCTGGTTTTCCCTTGCCTCGCTCCGTGTACAGGGATGTTCAATACAGTTGTTTTCAAGATGCTCTTATTACGTATTGGCTGCTATTTGAACCTTGATACGGATCTATCGATTTCCGTTTGGCCTTTCTGTGACTTTCCCTCTGGAGCATCTGGTGAGGGTTCATCCTTGGAAAAGGCTGAATTGTTTTCTTTGAATACGTTATGCTAAAAAAACCCTACGGCTGAAGAGAACAAAACTGGGCTAAAGCAGGCACCCAGGGTGGTGGGAGATTAGATGAACTGTATTCTTGGGGAGGTCTTGTAAAATTACTGGGCCGATGGAAGGTAGAGAGCTGGCTGGGGCAGGGACTAAGCAAGCAGTAAATCTCCTCCCCGTGTCTGCCATGTGTTCAAACATTGTCCTACGTCCTCAGAAGACAAATAAAGCTGTGTCTCTGCCCCAAAGGGCAACTTTTGGGAGGAATTTCTAGATTCTGGGGAGTCCCTCTAGCGGTTACAGTTGTTTTTATTAATTATTTTTTTTTTTATTCTCTATCATGTATACTTTTGAGGCTAAAAAGCAGCTTTTCTTGTGCGCTTGTCGTGTTCTGGTCAGCAAACTATGAGCATAATGAAAAGCCTCCAAAACCACATCTACAGGCCTGTGGTTTTCACATCTCTGTGTCCCTGGCCGCAGTGGCTGGATGGACCTTTTCTGAGGAGCAAGGCTGGTGCAAACCAGCAGTTTGGAAGCTGCAGTGTGCTCTGGGTGGTCAAACAGCCTCAACGATTGCGGAACATAAACCACAATCAGGTCTGTGGGAAGCTGTAGACACCACATTGAGTGTCCACCACAAAAGATATGGAAGGGGAAATGGAAACCCTACAGCCTGCAGGAACATCTGAACATCTTGGCAGATGCTGGTGCAGCTCTGAGGGAGAAGAGGGTGGAAACTACAGTAGGTTTGCCCCGCCTTGCTTGTCTTCCCCTTCCATCATATAATTTTTTTGACCCGTTAGACATCTCACTGTAATCAAACAGAACATCTATGCAACTTCCAGCACCTCCTTGTGCTGGCCCAGCCCATTGAGACAATTTTGCTCCTTCAAAGAGCCCAGTATAAAGCAGGATCTGCTAAGGCAAAATCTGTTTATCTTGATTTAACTAGATCAACTTGGGCTGTGTTGTAGCAAGGGAAGTTGGTGTGTTTCAGGGAAATCTGACTACACTCCTGACTTGCTGTTTGAAGAAATTTCTCTCCTTGTCTTCTCCATCAACCAGCTAAATGGGTTGGTGGAGATACATTCCCTGGATCTCAATCTGAGTTATCATTGCTTCTTATTAATCATCATGCAGAGTGGAATTCCTGCTTCTGTATGTTCCCTGGCATAGGTGAGTAAAGGTTCTGGTTTGGGGCGTATTTTCTTAGCCAGTACAGAAAGATGCTTTGGTTAAAAAGATGCTGTTGGAGAGAGATGCTCCTGCTACAGAATTTTTATCATAAAATTAAGGCGAATCCAAAATGTAATAAAGAATAAAAGAAGGGAGGTGCCATGCATCAGTATTTATGGCATTATGGTAATTATGCTTCCAAAGCAGATTTTTAATTTGTACCCTGCTAGACTTGTTGACTGTAATTTATAATCCAATAAACCCATAGGTTGTTGCTCAAGGCAGGCAGGCGTGCTATAGCAGGCCAAACCTAATAATTTAGAAGCAGTTTAGTAAGCTCAATAGCATCTGTGGTGCAATTGCTTTTATGGGCTGGTTTATCCCACTTGGCACTACCTTGTTTTGTTTCTGGTGTGCGGCTGTGTTCTGGATTTATTGCCGCACCCCAAGAATAGCTCGTCTGATTTCTCTTGATGGGTGGGGAAATGATGTGGTGATGAGACTTGCTTTCCAGCATCTCAGCCTGGAGAGGAGAAGGCTCCGGGGAGACCTTACAGCCCCTTCCCGTCCCTATAGGGGGCTACAGGAGAGATAGGGAGGGACTCTTTTATCAGGGAGGGGAGCAGTAAGACGAGGGGGATCGATTTCACACTGAAAGAGGGGAGATTTAGATTAGATATTAGGAAAAAATTCTTTGCTGTGAGGGGGGTGAGAGCCTGGCCTGGGTTGCCCCGAGAAGCTGTGGCTTCCCCATCCCTGGGGGGTTTCAAGGCCAGGTTGGAGGGGGCTTGGAGCACCCTGGTCTGGTGGGAGGTGTCCCTGCCCATGGCAGGGGATTGGAACAAGATGCTCTTTAAGGTCCCTTCCAACCCAAACCATTCTGTGATCTCTGTGCTGGAGAGAGGTGACTGTGAGGAGAGACTCTGAGGAATAGGTGTGAGATGGCAGCAATGAAGGGGATACTTGTGCAGTCTTCAGAGTGGGTTTATTTCTGACCTGATTTATAGCTTTTGCAGATCCTTTTGCTTTAAGTTTGTTGACTGAGAGAGTAGAACTTCCTTTGTTGCTTTTGAATGCTTTCTGGGAGGCAGCTTGGTGGAAGAAATTCCTGGGAATTTTTGTGTTAAAGTGAGAGAAAAGTAGGACAGGAGTCCTTCTGCTCTACAGGGAGCGAGACCAAAGCTTTTAGTCACCTGGACTGCATAGCTCTAATATCAGTTGAGAGCCTGGAGATGGTCAAGATCCTTGTGTTGTTCACAATCCAGTTCAGTGAAGTTGTCTGCATGATGTCTGAGGAGTACAGCCCTCGAGTGATCTGAAATCCAGAGGAGGATGACACTGGTTTGGCTGAGCCTTGATGAACGGTGTGAACCTCTCTTTAAAGTTATATCCTGTTGGTTTCAAAGCTGTTTGGGGATGTTTGGCCCTTGGAAACTTGCTTTCTTCAGAATATTTGAATCCTGTGGATCCCAAGTCTATAACTGTTGCAGGGATGGTGGGGTTTTTTTAGAGGCTGCTTTGCCCCAAATCAAAGATCTGGCTCTCCTCTTTTAGCAAGTGTTTAGTGACTCTAACCTAGGAAACCTCCCGAGCGATGGTTGGTTGAGGTATATACACAGTAGTGTGTACTGAAAGGGTGTAGCTGAAATACTAGGAAGAAAGATGGGCTCATCACGCTGATCCCTTCCTAATCCATCTAAGGGATTCTCCATCTCAGTTGGAAGATTTCACATTCAACTGTCTGCCTTGACCTCCCTGCGTACGACAGTGGAGTAGTGGGGTGCTCAACTCTTTACTCCACCAGAGCAAGCAATGGGTTAAAGAAGGAATCCCCTTATTTTTGCTATATCAAGCCCTGTGACAAAGCAGAGATGTGACTTCATTCAGTAGTGACTTGTATGCTCCATTTATTACCCAAGTATATGGGTAAAGCAGTTTTTGTGTGCCACAGAACTTAATTTCGATAAAGGTGGAGTTTATTTTTGGTTTTAAATACCTGTCAGCAGAAAAACTCAGAGCTCAGCTGCCTTCTCCAAACTACTGTGTGATTTGACACATTTATTTTATAGTCTTTCTTGCATGACCCCAGGCAGCTACCGCATCTGTCTTGCGGTTTCCTACAGACACATCTGCTGTGTGAAATGGCACTCATGGGGGAACGCTGCATGCTAATAACTCAGTTTTGCAGACAGCATTAAGCATATCAAGAATAAAAAGATTTGGCCACGGGAATAAATCCACCAGTTCCTCTGAAGTTCAAATTGTTCACTGGAGACCTTCTAATGCAGGCAATGTGCAAGGAGAGAGCTTCAGTCTGTCTAATGAGCACAACCCAAACTTCTGGATGAGAGTTGGAGAACCACCACCAGTGAGGAGAAAGCACTGGGGCACCATCTTCCCAGCCGTGCAAACGACTGCTGAACAAATATTTCCAGCGAATAGTCAATTGGCACTGAGCAGAACTGAGTGTAAAATTGGTCTGGGCTGGTTCTGTTCTTCAAACTGAATTAATCCATGGGCTTTAGCTGAGAAGTGAGTGAATTTGGCTCATAGTTTCCCAATCATAGTAACGTTATGGTTGGAAGGGATCATCAAGTCCAACTTTTAACTTAGCGCTGCCAAGTTACTACTATACCATGTCCCTAAGCCCTACGTGTACTCATCTTTTAAATACCTCCAGGGATGGTGACTCAACCACTTCCCTGGGCAGCCTGTTCCAAGGCTTGACAACCCTTTTGGTGAAGAAATTTTTATTAATACCCATCCTAAACCTCCCCTGGAGCAACCTGAGGCCATTTCCTCTCATCCATTCATGCAAGCTATGCCTTTGGGTATTTCCAGGTGGGGAGAGACCTTTCCATTCCCATGTTGTGTTTTTCAGGCATGGATATATCAAGCCAAAGGGAAGTGACACCCTCCAAGACGTACCCAAGGACATGATCTGAATTGTGTAAGGGACCAGCAACCTTGATCTGCTTATTTAAATGGTCCAGCAGCTGTTGTCATGGAGGCTTGGCTAAACTGGATGTTTTAGTGCCCGTCTCTGGCAACGGTTCTCTTCCTGGAAATACCAACATCCGTATGCAGTTTTCCCTGTGGCTTCCTAATATGAGGTTGGGAATGTCACGTTCCACCTTTTTCCTGTCTCTCACCTCCTGCAAGCTCAACTGTAAATTAGGTTGGGCTGTGGTCCAATGTGATTTATTAACACTATTTTATTTTTTTTTGTCTGATGTAGTGCAATCATCACGTTGGGCCTTTTGTGGGGGTCCTGGCCCGGAGCAGTCAGTTCTGACATTTCCTTAATGGATTAACCATCGGCAGAAAAGCTTTGCTCATCAAAAATTCATGCCCTTTTGCTGGTGGAAAAAAATGTTTCTCGTGCCAGGCAGGAAATGGCTCCATCTCTTTATCCTCCCAATCCTTTGTGTTATTCCCAGGGATACTGGCCAGAGCCAGCAAATACTTTGGGAAATGCCCCCTCTGATACGAGACAGGTAATTGAAGATTCAGCTGTCTTTCAGGCACGGGCTGATGGTGCTAGCAGTCCTTGAACTTTCAGCATCTAATGGAGACCATTTGGAGCTAGAATGTCGAGGGGGATGATGGAAGAGCCTTTGCTTGAATAATTCAGGCAGAGTCTGAATGAAGATCAGCGGGGAATAAGGCTGGGTTACTGGAAATCACAGTCCATGTACATGTGACAGCCCATCAAGGAGATGAGGCTCGGGGCCACCTTGCTTCAGCGACTAAAGCTCACAGTTCAATCCTTCTCTTTCCTTTGTCGTGAGTTTGCTAATAAGACATAACCAGTTTGGTATTAAATGTGACAAGAAAATTCAAGAGATTGCATCCCTTAGGGAGCTACTTAGCTCTAGAGCTATTGCTTTTTCTTTTTCCTGCCTCTTGTAATAGCTGTGGTGTTTTGTTACTGGAGTAAGTCCAAGGTGAGTCTCCTCTTGAGCTTGTAGACTTAAACAGCAGATGCACCTCCTACCTCTGAGCTTCCTTGCCTGGTTTTGGGTAGGAAGGGACAAAGAGTCCTTACAGAGCTCTGCAAAATACCCGTGATATTCTCTTAGCAGCTTTGAAGCGTTAATAACCTGAAAGCTGAAGAGTGATTTTTATCACGTCTATAAAAAAAAAAAACAAAACACATCGGAAATACGGCTTTGCACGTCCTATATTTAGAAGCTCCATCAGTCCCACTGAAAAGGGAGCTGGGGTGCTGTAGATAATTTGGATGTTTCCTGTGACAAAGAAACCTGGATTGTTTGGGTGGGTGTCCTGCAGGCAGGCGGTTGACAGCCTGGCGGTTGGCTGCGGGTCTGTAAATCTGGGCTTTACTTTTCCATTGCCCCATGCTTTGTGCAGTCAGTGTTTACTGTACTGCCAGCGTGAACAATAAGCAGGCGTCTTAGACCTAACATACCTTGATAGAAATAGTCGTAATTATGAGCCATGACTGCTGTAGCTATTAATTGAAATATTACACATCCTTTCCTCACCTGCTGTTTCTCACTGGAAAAACTTGGATGCTCTGAGATGCATTGAAGAGCTAAGGGTCCAGAGAAGCCCAGCTAATGAGTCCAGAACAATGGCTCATTGCAGACGATTCATCCTCCAAAACTGTTTCTATGTCCAGTTCTGGGCTCCCCAGTTCCAGAAGGACAGGGAACTGCTGGAGAGGGGACAGCAGAGGGCTACAAAGATGATCAGGGGACTAGGACATCTCTCTGGTGAGGAAAGGCTGAGGGACTTGGGTCTTTTTAGTCTGGAAAAGAGAAGACTGAGGGGGGATCTGGTGAATGCTTATAAATACTTAAAGGGTGGGTGTCAAGAGCACGGCGCCAGTCTTTTTTTGGTGGTGCCCACTGATGGGACAAGAGGAAGTGGGCACAAACTTGAATATAAGAAATTCCATCTCAACTTCTTTCCTGTGAGGGTGGCAGAGCCCTGGAAGAGGCTGCCCAGAGAGGGGGTGAAGTCTCTGTCTCTGGAGACGTTCAAAACCCAGCTGGACATGTTCCTGTGCAACCTTCTCTGGGTGGACCTGCTCTGGCAGGGAGGTTGGACTAGATGATCTCCAGAGGTCCCTTCTGACCCCAGATCATTCTGTGATTCTGTGAAAATGTCTACCCCAACAATACAATCTTCTGCTTATGGATGTTCAAGCCCACAGAGATGGCAGATCCCTTTTCAGTGACCGTGCAGATTAACTTTCCTGCTGTGGGTTTCATCACACAAGCAATTATATTCTTGCAGGGAGAGGGAGAGAAATGGTTTGGAAAGCTTTTTTTTTTTTTTT
>VXAK01016854.1:105639-175557 GCA_013399435.1 Arenaria interpres | reverse complement strand
TTTTTTTTTTTTGGGGGGGGAAGTAAAAATTAGCTTAATGTAAAATCCAATTATTTTTTTATCTCTGCCATGCATTTGTCTTCCCTTGTTATTCCTTCCAATGCAAGATATTTATCATGGTCTGAACAGAGTAGGAGAATTAAAAAAAAATTACTTCTGATAGCGACTCGGTCAGCAGCCCTTAGAGCATCTTGACTGTCTGCCAAGGGTTCCTTCCATCGTGCTAGTTGCTCTTAAACTTCTAAAGTGAACAAAATGCCTGTGGCAACCTGCGTGCCTGAGTGGGCTGCTCAGCCTCTTTGCAAGGCTCTTCCACTTGAGGAAAGTACCTTGAAAAGCGTGTCCACATATTGAGCTGTTAATTCCTGGAAGGGTCTCACCTCCCTGCTTCTCTTTGCCACTTCTGCTGAAGTTTCTGTTGAGGACAAGAAACCCAATAAGGGCTTCTTTTGACTGTTTTAATGCCTGCTTCAGGAGGGTTGCTGGATGCAAAGGCTTGAGTTGATCTCTGAAAACTCTAGATACTGAGTCCTACTATCCTTTACCTTCATACTCCAGTTTCTACGCTTGCTTATGGAGGATACTATTGTCCTGTCTGTCTCCTTGTGCCTTTCAGAGTTCATATAGGCCACAATTTACTGTGAATTAATTGGGATGGAAAGGGAGCAGTACCCAGTACCCTCCAAGTACCATGCATGGGGCAGCCCATGGCCATTACACAAGGCTGTGATAGCCCCACTGTTCAGATGATGGCCTTGTCTCTTTGATGTTCAGTAAGATATGAGAATAAATTCACAGAATCACAGGATCTTCTAGGTTGGAAGGGACCTTAAAGATCATCTTGTCCAACCGTCAACCTAATTTTGACAACAAACAAAAAGCAACACCATCGCTAAACCGTATCTCCCAGCACCACATCAACCCGTCTTTTGAACACCTCTAGGAATTAATTATTAATGCCACTTGAGAAACAGAGACCGTAACATGTTTAGCTCATGGAGAAACAACTTTATTCCCATTAATCTTCATGGGGAGCACTAATGAAAGACCAGCCCAGAGAAACTAGCAGTTTTAAAAGATGAGAAAGATGATGGCATACCAGGCTCTGAGCTGCAGGCGTGGGATGTTGGCTGTGATTTCCTTCTCTCTTTCTCCCCCCCTGTTGTTTGCGTAGCTTCATAGGTTGGGTTCTCCTCCTACATCTCTGATTCACAGCAAGGGGCTAAACTTTTGGGAAAGTGCTGTTGCCTGCCTGTCTGGATCATCTGTGAATTGAAGGAGGATTTTATGGGTTGCGGCACAGTGCCTAGTAGATGAAAACCAGCGTAAAGTGGAAATAATTGATCCCCTTTCTCACCCCGCTCTGTGCAGGGACGAGGTGGCGGCAGCACATCCACGGAGAGCCCTGCAGCTCTCTGCCTCCGCAATTGCACCATTTCTCCCTTAACAGCAAAAATCAACATTTACACCCAAGGAGGCCAGCCCTGCTCTTACTGAGCCGTTTTGTCCCACTTTGGTGCTTACGGCATTTTTGGCTCCGCTATAAAGGAGCTTGTTTTTATGCCAATAAAAGCAACTTTGTGAGCAGTTAATTTTTTTTTTTTTTAAAAATTGTAGACAGTTGAGGATGTGAGTAATGAATATATATATATATATATATCAGTCCTCTGGACATGTTAAATCTGTGGTAGTGCGGAGGAGAGTTCAAACTCTGCTGTTACTTATCATGGAGGGTGGATTGTGACTGGACCTATGTCAAGGGAAGACATTCTTTAGCTCCATGAGAAAGTTGAAGGATCGTTAAATTTATACCTTGATACCTTGGTACAGTGCAAGTTGTGCCTAGTTTTGGGCTGAAGCAAACAACTGCCTTAGTCCCTTCCTTAGCAGGAAAGAGGTTGTGTGCAGTTTCGATAAGAGTATCTTTTGGGATGCTGTTGTTGACACTGTAGGCAGCACCCATGTCATGATCTATTCTTGTGCTTGGAAATATTTTTATGAGCGTGTATCCTAGATGTGAAGCCAAACCCCATGTTGTTTGTTTGCCTGTAAAATCCCAGGATGCAAAACTGTGATGCTTTGGGAATTCTTTCCCTACATAACTTCCCTGAGCTGTTTTTTCCCATGCACGGTATCGGTTTGGTCCACCCATCTCCTGTCCAGAACAGTTACTTTATCTCCCACCTACCAAATAACCCTATGTTGGGTTGTGCAAAGAGATAGTACGGAAGCAGGGTTCTCATTCAAAATGTCTGGTGTCGTGGGAAGAGAGCTGCAAAATTAGCACTTTTGCCTGGCATGTTTTACAACTAATGAGCGGTGAACTGGGGAAAAATATTGAACTTTGCCTGGGTTGTTTTCAGTGCGAGATCTTTTGAACTTCTAGGAAATGCCCTCTTCAGGAGGGGAAAGTCAGGCTGGCCATGATGCTGCTTAGAAAAACTCTTGAGTACGGCAAGGCACCGAAACAGCGGTATGGCAGACTTGCTATTTCTGGAGCACCTTCCATTGGAGGAATTGAAGTGCTTTAATCAATGTGCAGTTCTTGATGAGAGGGATAATTATTCCCATTTTTTACAGAGTGAGAATATAAGAGAGATTAAAATGCCTTTTCTGAAATTGCAAGCAGTTTTATGGCGAGGAAATGCACTGAGCTTTCCCTCTAAAGAGCATCCTCCCAGTGTGCTTTGGTGGTCTCCAGGGACACCCACTGGGCGTCCCAGCAGAAATATTCAGTTTGCTCTGATTCTGGAAAGGTGAATCAGGAATATCCCTCCCTCAGGGGCCCAGTACCTCATTTCACCTGCGATGTGCCCCGCTCACTGCGTGTCTTTATGCTTTTGCTGCAGGCGATCATATGGTAACAAATGAAGCGATGAAAAATAGATTTATTTGGACAGTGCCCTTATTTTGGGATTTTAACAGTTCATGTGCTAGCTTGCCACTGGAAAGCACCAGGAGACAAAACAGTTGTGATGCCTTTTTGATGCATAGAATGATTGAGCTCTTGTTCATGCTTTAAACAAGATGGAAAGAGCCCCCTTCTCTTGTCTGCCTGTTGGTTGCTTGCGTTTTAGTCATGGTGATGGGTACCAAAAGGAAATAGCTGCAGGGGGATTTCATGGTTTCCCTCTAGACAAGCATGGCAGAGTTGTTATATAGTTCAATTTTGCAATGCAGAATTATAAACATCACAGAAAATGCCCAATTGCAACAACAGTGGTGGGTGATTTGTCAGAGCTGCTGGAAAGGGGATGTTGCATTAAGTCAGACCTTCAGGTTCTCTGATACAGTTTTCACTAGCCAATGATTTTTGGCTTATTGTTGTTGTCGTTTTTGTGCCTTCCAGACAGTGACTTCTGGATAACAGGAGCGTTCAGAGATCTACTGCTTTATGGCTTTCCTTGCTGCTGTCCTCAGCTGGGCTTCAGCTGGCTCGCCAGGCAGGACAGCTTGGACAATCAGCCCTTGCAAATGCCTTCTTTAAGCTGTCATTGCCTGTCACTTGTGACCCTGATGGAAAGAGAAGATAGGGCCTATGTGGATTTCCTGTCCAACCTGTTCTAGGTGAACCTGCTTGGGCAGGGGATTGGACTTAGATGGTCTCCAAAGGTCCCTTCCAAGCCCTGCCACTCTGTGATTCCATGTAGGGAAATGTTCTGGTGTGGCTTTTGGCACCACTTTTACTGATGTTCCTGGTATAGCTTTCTCCTTCTGCATCTGCTGGTGTGGACATGGCTTTGTGCAGATGGACCAAAATGACCACTGTGAGACAAGCTTGGCAGATTTTACAAACGTAGCCTTGTCTGGAGGTACAACATGTTGGTATCTGTTGTTCTTTTGAAGCAGGGAGGCAAGCAGGAGTTTCCTAGACCCAAATAAATGGAGTCTGATCTGGGGTGTGATACAGGAGTCCTTTCAGATCACCATTGCCAGGGTGAGCTTCCTGGTCATTCTGTGAACATCTCTCTGTGCATCTCTCCTTTGACTCCATCTCCTTTCAAATTGAAAGCTATTTTTTTTCCTTTGGAAGGAAGGTGGGAGACCTCATATGGATGTGAATGGCATGAATCGCCTCTTTTACCATCAAGTTTTTGTCTTGTATTCCTGGCTGGTGATGCTCTCACCCTTTCAACAAGCAAAGAAATCCTTGGAGGTTTTTTTTTTTTTTGCCAAGTGCCATGACAAAGTAGCATGTTTGGTGTTAGATTTACAGACATTTACTGCCAAGTAAAGGAAAGAAATTATCTAAGGAGTCAGATTGCTGGTTCTTTCTTCTCCCAGTCCCATCCTTTGCCCTTGAATCCATTTTACATCTTTATTGGGCTGTTTGGGGTAGGGCTATTTGCTCAGAACCGCCAGAGTATTTTACAACAGAATTCCTGTAAACACTTCCTCAATACAGTAATTCTCTTTAAATAGGGATGAATATTCAGTATTTATCCTGTCCGCCATTCTTCCCGATGAAAGCCGTGCTTATTAAACCCAGAAACACCAAAGAGGAAGGAGCTGGAGGCGTATCAGAGCCTGGGATTAGACTGAGCTGGACAAGCTGCAAAAGCAGTCTGGGGCCAGGACAGAAATAGGATCAGCAAAGGCAAATGCGAAGCATTTTCCTCTGGTGTGGAGTGTTCTGTTGAGGTGCAGAGAGAAGTCGGACCACAGCTTTGCTGAAGGTGTCTGGGGAGTTTAATGTCTACAACCTTCTCTGGGCCTGGCAGAGGACCCATCTAGCCACATGTCTTGTTTCTAGCTGCGGCCAGAAGCAGACAGCTAGGGAAAGACCTTCTAAAAACCCCAGGATGTGCACAAAATGATCGTCCTTCTGATAATTTGTTTTTCTGAGATTTCTTGTGGAAAAAGGTAGTACTGAGGCCACTACACTTACTAGCTTTCATTGGCTCTGTTTTTAGCTAACTTATGTAGTCCTTTTTTTTTTTTTTTTTTTTTATTAAACCTATTTTTAATCTTAAAACCCATTGCCCCAGGATGTCAGCGCTTTAATTAAAGCGAACCATAAGCTGAGTGCAAGTCAACAACATCCTGCGCCTGCGAGAAGGACTGTCACGAGACTGGGATGCGTTAGCAGGAATCACACCCTCAGGAGGCATCAGGGATGCAGTCCTGCTGCTGCTTGATGCTGATGAGAGCTCCGCAGGGACGCGGTGCCCAGCAAGGTGCTCCACTTCAGGCAAAGCTTGGACCTCATCCAGTTGGTCCATGCAAGAGTGATGGGCTGTGTTATTGTGGTGTGGATTTTTCATTTCTAGAAGAGCCTCATCACTAGAGACTGAAAGAGCTGGGCCTATTTAGACTAGAAAAGGTAGCTGCCTCCAAATATGCCAAGTGTTTGGTAAAGAGAAAGGCAATAGTGCATCATTAGCATCAGTAATAGGTTTGTAATGCTGAAATAATTCTATTGGTATGGCCAGAAGCACTGGGTATCACTGCTTAGGTATTTTGGGAAAGATACGGTAGATTAACAACATTCTCAGGAGCTATGAAAGTACAGTAAATCATGCTGTGGGGGGTAGATTGGGGAGCCCCTGTTGCTCTGCCCTGTTTTCTCATGAATCGGAGGCTCCCTAAGGGATTTTTGTTTACCTCTGCGCTGAATGGAAGAGGGAAGATGTAATTGCAGGAGGCAGAGCTGGTTCAAGACACTATATTGCTGCAGAAAGTCCCCTGGGGGCCACTAATAGCCAGAAACAGCCCTGGCTCCAGCTGCGACCGTCTCTGGAATGGTGCAGGAATTCCCGTCTCGGCACCATCGAGAGAGTTGCCAGCATTTTTTCGTGATGATTATAGCTGCTGGGATCCAGTTGGATACCGCCTCTGTTCAGTGAATCATAGAATTATAGAATTGTCTAGGTTGGAAGGAACCTTTAAGATCATCTAGTCCAACCATCAACCTAACTCTGATAAAAATAAAAAATAAAAAAAAAGAAACACAAAAACACCCCCCCTCCCCCCCCATTACTAAACCATGTCTCTAAACACTATGTCAACCTGTCTTTTGAAAACCTCCAGGGATGGTGCCTCAACCACTTGGGCAGCCCGTTCCAAGGCTTAATAACCCTTTCAGTGTAAAAATTTTTCCTAATACCCAATCTGAACCTCCCCTGGAGCAACTTGAGGCCATTTCCTCTTGTCCTGTTGCCTGTGACTTGAGAGAAGAGGCCAATCCCTGCTTCTCTACACCCTCCTTTCTAGGTGAAATATACCTAGAGAGAAACTGATCCTCTGTGATGGCAGAGCATGGGGAGGAAGGACAGGCAAGTGTTGGTTACCCCATCGTTTGGATACCTTTATCCCTTTGCTAGGTACCTGGGCAAGCAAAACCACCTGATTGCTCCTCAGCTTTGCGAAGCTGTGAACCCTGAAGCCTGGAGGGAATTAGCCATCCTGTCTGACTACCCTTTCTGGTTGTGATTTTTTTGGGGGTTGGGAGCCAAGGTGTTTTACAAAGTGTAATAATGTTATTTTTAGAGATTTGGCTCTCCTTTTGTTGCATCTGCTGATCTACAGTTCAATTACGGCAGCCCCAGCAGGAGCACATATTTCAATAATATGTTCTCTGCCACTTCCTTTGGCCTGCTAAATTGAAGTGTAAATGGAGCATGTCGCAGCTCAGAAGTTTCATTCATGGCCTTCTCTAACAAGGTGTACGGAGAGCTATTAGCCTAGTCTTTGTAATAATCAAATAAGATACGTCTTGAGATGTGCAGTGGCTGACTTTAGGAAGCATCTGGTTAGCTATTGAAACTTCAGCAGCCAGAATGGCAGGGGCGTTTTCTTTTTCCTCCTTACTACAGACCCGTTGTCTGTTAGACCCAATTTCTTCCTTTTTCTTCCCACTTATTTATTTATTGGCAGATGCCTCTTATGCAAGACTCCAGTGTGTTATCAAGGAGTAGTGAATCAGCTAAAGCCTTTGTAGTGTTATGAATCATAAAATGCTTCGGGTTAGAAGAGACCTTAAAGACCATCCAGTTCCACCCCCCGCCAGAGGCAGGGACACCTCCCACCAGACCAGGTTGCTCAAAACCCTGTCCAACCTGGCCTTGAACTCCTCCAGGGATGGGGCAGCCACAGCTTCTCTGCACAGCATGGGCCAGGCTCTCTTTTTCTTACAGCAAAGAATTTTCCCTCATATCTCATCTCAAGCTCCCCTCTTTCAGTTTAAAACCCCTCCCTCTCATCCTATGGCTCCCCTCCCTCATCAAGAGTCCCTCCCCAGCTTTCCTGGAGCCTCTTGAGGGACTGGAAGGGGCTCCAAGAGCTCCCTGGAGCCTTTTCTTCTCCAGGCTGAACACTCCCAACTCACAGCAGAAAGGCTCCAGCCCTCCCAGCATCTCCATGGTGGCCTCCTCTGGCCCCACTCCAACAGTTCCATGTCCTGACAGCACTGGAAGGACAGCACCTTCCTTTATGAAGTGGCCAGACTGGCTCAAATTGGTTGAGAGATGTGTCCTTCCAATCAGTCCATTTCCTGCCTGGAGAGGGATGTAGCAAATGGAAAAAGTCCCACACCTTATGAGATTTGAAGTACTAAGCAAAGACAGGGAGAAGAGAGAAAGCTGAGGATGAAGAGTAAAAAGCAAGAGCTGGGGAATGTGTTCAAGCGGAGTTTTGCACTGGATGTTCATGGCCTTGGCTGTTAGAGAGATAATAAGGCCTTTGGACAGGTTACAAAGTACTGTGAGAGCTGACTGATGGAGTGTGGAGTCCTGCAGACTGCCGCCTGCTCTCTCCTGGGTTCACGAGTCTTAAATCCAACAGAGGGATGAAAGCCTGATCCCTCTGCAGCCTCTTTAAGGTGAGAGAGTTGGAGCCCAGGCGCCTTGATTCTGTTCCCAAAGTACGTAAGGTCTGGTAGGTCAACATCTGCTAGTCAAGTATATTGATTTGCTCACTTAAATGCTTCAAATCCTTGGAGTGTACAAGGTACTTTTCCCTTTGTTATATCCCTCTGCAATACGAGATTCAGTGATTGGATGTGTTTTTTGGCAGTGAAGGCTGATTGCATCCTGGGCTGTAATAGTGACAGTGCAGCCAGCAGCTTGAGGGATGTGGGTTATCCTCTCTACTGATGCTTGAGAGACCACATCTGAGCACTGGGTCTGGTTTGGGGCTCCCTAAAACCAAGGCAGGTTTTAGGGAGCCCCAGACAGTCTCCAAATTGGGTGGAGCTGGAGCCTGAGATCACAGAATCACAGAATCTTCATGGTTGGAAGGGACCTTTGAGATAGAGTCCAACCATACACACACACAAAGAAAAAAATACCAATAATCTTGGGCACTAGGGCATGCCCTGAAGTGCCACATCTACATGTTTCCTGAATACCTCCAGGGATGAGATGACTCCACCACCTCCCTGGGCAGGCCATTCTGGTGCCTGACCACCCTCTCAGTAAAGTAATTCTTCCTAATATCTAATCTAAACCTCCCCTGCCGCAACTTCAGACCATTTCCTCTGCTCCTGTCATTATTCCCTTGGGAGAAGAGGCCAACACCCACCTCTCTACACCCTTTCAGGTGAGTTGTAGAGAGGCTGTGAGGTCTCCCCTCAGCCTCCTCTTCTCCAAACTAAACATGCCCAGTTCCCTCAGCCTCTCCTCATATGACTTGTTCTCGAGACCCCTCCCCAGCTTGGTGGCTCTCCTCTGGACATGCTCCAGCACTTCAATGTCCTTCTTGTAGTGAGGGGCCCAGAACTGAACACGGCTTTCAAGGTGGGGCCTCACCAGGGCCAAGATGTTTGAGGAGAGGCTGAGAGCTGGAGTTGTGCAGCAGGAGAAGGGAAGGAGGGATCTTACTGCTCTCTGCAACTGTCTAAGGATTGGCTGTAGAGAAGATGGCAGCTCTTGCCAAGAGGCAATGGGCACAAGTTGCATCATTGGAAATTCTAGTTAGACACTGGGAAAGTTTCTCCCTGTGAGGGTGGTCAAACCCTGGAGTGGGACCCAGGGGAGGCTGGGAATTTCCATCTGTAGAGACATTCCGACCTTGCTGGGACATTGCCCTGAGCAGCCTGCCCTGAGTTGGCCTTGCTTTGAGTGGGACTTCAGAGCAGAGCATGCCACAGAGGCCCCTTGCTGCTTCATTTATTTTATCTTTAAATGTTTACTGGGGTCTGCATTTAACCTTTGGTGCTGTTATCAGAGCTAACGAGCTCAAAATCGACTGGGGTGGAAAATTGTTCACATTTACAGCGCGCAAGTCACTGTTTTTAAGGACTATGTGTCCACATACCATGAGTTATTAATGAAATTTTGCAACTTCACCGTAGGAACTGAAGTACTCTGTGCACTGACAAAATGCTCCCGCTGATATTTGTTCTTGTTTATCCTCAGTTCCTGGTTCTAATGGGCACAGCTGGGAGATGTAGTCATCTTTCATCTTCAGAGATGATTTAATAACTCGAAGAAGATTTTCTTTTGTTTAGTCGAATGAGGTCCAATTGGGTAATCTGGAAATGGAGAATCATGCAGTCAATTTTTCTTTTGTATTCACTGGATAAATGTTAGCTTCCCCCCCTTCTGCTCTAAGCTAATACTGATAAATGCCGACAGGAAATTGATTCTTGAAAATGTCAGAAAATAGTATAGTGAAGACTCATTAGTAAACTCTTCATTGTATCCGGGAGTGAATTTAAATGACCTGGAAACACGCTTGAGTAATGGCGATGCTCCAATTTGAGTCCAGCTCTTATATTGGCTCTTGAGGTAGAGAGCAGTTATTTAAGACTATATGGCCTTGATCCTTCAACAAAATCCATTTATTTGCCAGAGGCAGGTGCCTGAGCTGGTGGATATTTAGGGACACAAGGATGGTGTGCCCTGCAGGAAGATAAAATACCTTTTCTGTCTTGCTGTGTTTGCAAGTTTGAGGGCCTAGTTGTATGGGATGTCTGTGTGGATGCTGTCTGAATATAAAGCCTTCAGCACGGAGACTTACAGTGTCCTGGGGGAGATTGATAAATACCTTGTGGTAGGGAGATGGAGATGAGATTTATCCACAAGTTGCTTAGCTGCTCTGGTTTTTAGTTTACCTTTTCTAAAAGCTCTGCATTATAACTGGTAGGTGCTTTCTTCTGGGGTAAAGGCTTCAATTTAAATAAAGTGATGGGAGAATGAGTGTTTAGATGTATAGTGATGGGGCTAGGAAGAGAGGAGGGGTTTGGGGAGACCTCGCCGTAGCCCAAGGGGAGCCAGTGGGCATCTGGACATCTGATCTGTGTGGAGTTATGGAGGTATTACCATACCTTTTTTGAAGTTGTTGAAGGATTGGTTGGATGGTCTCATCCAGAGGGTAGTGGTCAATGGTCAATGTCCATATGGTGATTGGTGACAAGTGGTGTCCCTCAGGGACTGGCACTGTTCAATATCTTCACCGATGACATAGACAGTGAGATTGAGTGCACCCCTGGCCAGTTTGCAGATGACATCCAGCCGAGTGGTGCAGTTGACATGCCTGAGGGACAGGATGTCATCTAAAGGGACCTGGACAGGCTCAAGAAGTGGGCCCATGTGAACATCATCAGGTTCAACAAGGCGAAATGCAGGGTCCTGCACCTGAGTGGAGGCAGCCCCTGGTATTAACACAGGCTGGGGGATGAAGGGATGGAGAGCAGCCCTGCTGAGAAGGGCTTGGAGGTATCGGTGGATGAAAAGCTGGATGTGAGCTGGTAACCTGCCCTCGCAGCCCAGAAAGCCTCCTGCATCCCCCGCAGTGTGGCCAGATGGGTGAGGGAGGGGATTCAGCTCCACTCTTGTGAGACCCCACCTGGAGTGCTGCCTCCAACATAAGGACATAGACCTTCTTATGTCTATGTCTTATGACCACAAAGGTGATCAGAGGACTGGAGCACCTCTGCTGTGGGGACAGGATGATTCAAAGTCATTGCTTGCTCTAGTGGTTTTGATGTACTTCTAATAAAAGTGAGTAACCCTAGTTTGCTACTGGAACATATCCTTAGAATCGTCAGGAGGTCTGACCAGGGTGTATTAATCAACCAAGTGGTCTAAAATAGCTGTTGTCTAGAGAATCTGGTGCTGGCAGGGCAGAACCGATGTAGGATGGTTTTCTCCAACTATGGATGTGACTGCAGTAGGGAGAAGACTGAGGCCAACAGACTATTGACCTAAGGTTGAGTTGCATGCAAGTAAGAAGCAAATGAGACTGGTGGCTAGGGTGACGGTAGCAGGCTGGGATTCAACACACTGGAGGTGTTCAAGACCAGGCTGGACGGGGCTTTAAGTGACCTGGTGTAGTGGGAGGTGTCCCTGCCCATGGCAGGAGGGTGGAACTCATTGATCTTTAAGGTCCTTCCAATGCTAACCATTCTATGATTTTATGATGTCTGTGCCTGTCACTTGCCTCAGCATGTCATGTCACCCCTCCAGACTTCTGGGGTTTCCCCTTTGACTTTTCCATATTGCCTAGTTTGCAGCTGCAGTTGTTCCAGTTGCATGGCTGGACGGGGGGAACTGGAGAAAAATGCCCACGTTTGATTTTTTTGTTTTTTTCATGTGTATGCGTGGTCAGATTCACATGCTTTTGTTCTCCATCTGCTTGTCCGTGTCGTGACGATGTGCTGCCAGGTTTTGGGAGGGCTCACTCTCTCTCGGGTTTCCTCTGACCAGAAATTCCGGCCTTAAGCTGAGATGCCCTTCAACAGTAAATTTCTTTAAAATATTATATTTCCTATTAAAGTCTTCAGTTTTTCACAACTAGACTTTTTTCTAGGAAAAAAAAAGAGGGGGGATGACATTGTCAAAAAGCTGCTTCCTGCTCTAGCTTGATTTTTATTTACTTATTTAATTATTTTTTAATGAATGAACAGGAGGTTTACTGTGTTCAGGAGACAGAGAATGGGGTAGGGTCCGCCGTGAAGGCTAAAAGCCGTGAATTCCCAGAGGCACTTTGACTTGAACAAGAGCCTTCTTCATGTCAGTTGACTGGCAATTCAGAAACTAGTCTATCCCTCTGATTGCTCCTTCATTTCTAGCTGGGGAACACAAGCTGTGCTGGGAGAGGCTCTCCAGCAGCCACATCTTGGACCCTGGGCTCCCGGATTGAGTGGTGGTATTGGTGGAGATGCTGGAGGGAGGAGAATGAAAGCTGAGCTTCTTTAGCAACCCTTGTACAGAAAATTATCATGAGAATCCTTTCCGGTCATGAGGACTGGAGGTGGAACGTGTTTCTATTAATGTTGGTGGAAAGAGACCCAAGGGTTGGATGGTGGGGAGATATTCACACTCTCTGGTTGTAGGTGTTGAAAGTGAGAAGATGGTTTCAGAGGCTCTTTGTATAGCCGACAAAGAGGGCCAGCTTCCTCCAGAGCAAATTTAGATCATTTAGTTGAAACCTTTGTTTGGAGCAAACCTCTGGTTGACTGCACATGGAGACCACCGCAGCCTTATATATGTGTAGATAATAATTCTTGTCCAGGGTAGCTATAGACAAATACGCTTGCTATTTTCTCAGTGTGGAGTGACTTCCACGTTTTCTCAGTAGCTGGCTATATTTATTAGAAACAAGCTTAATGTCTCTGATCACAGAAACCTCTGACCAGAGCACAGATCCTATCAGCAGGTGAAATGGAAAAATAATCGTAGCTAACTTGTTAGGTTGGATTACTCTGCGCGATGTTTATTATAACTCAGTGTTAATGTGGAGAAGTGAAACAGATGGTTTTTACGGCTCTGGTTTGATCTGACTTTTTTCAAACGTGGGACCACGGAGCAGTCAGTTTTTGAGTTTGGAAGGTTGAAAAGAAAAAACATATTTGAAAGGAAGAAGGGGATCTCTAAACAGTTTTGGCAGAATAAACCTTGGTTCTGTTCGAGGTAGCAATGAGACAAGGAGGGAGCCTGCTCTGCCAATAACATTTAATGACGAGTGATTTCCTGGTGCAGCGTGAAATATAAATTAACACCCAAGAGGAATGCAGGATTGAAAGGGAACTCGGTTCATCCACCTTCCTGAAATAATGAATCTAGCAATAAAAGATTTTTGGTTCAAAGCCAGAGTGCAGGGAAGCGAGTTGGAGTATTTTCTATTGATTTTAGTGGGCTCGTCTGATCCTCTTGCTGCCCTTCAGCCTCCCCGGTGTCACGCTGGCTTCCTGGTCGGTAGCAAATGCTACCTGTTTTTCCTGTCTTTCCTCTTCAAATGAAGGTTGTATATTTACAGCGGTCTGTGGTGAAGGGCTTATTTATTATTATTACTTTTTTTTCCTTGCTGTGTGGTTTAGGGTTTTTGACTTCTCTTTGTAAACCTTAGCGATGATATTTCTTGATTTGAGGCCCTCCAGGCTGAGGGAGGTTTAAGTCAGAAACGGATCAATAGCTGTTTGGTTTTTTCTTTTTCATTTTTCTTCTGCCTTTTGCACCCCTCTTCCAAAGAGCTGTCTTCTGTTTTATTGAATATTGTTGAAAGACCAAGGCAGCTGTAGAGCCAACTCACTTGAACTGTGAACATAGGTTTATTCTTGCTGCTTTTAAGCCCCCTTGTGTTCTCTGTGAAAGGTTTTCATGGGATGCTGTGAAAAAGAAAATTGTGGACTGTCAGATGCACTCATCTGACTTCACACACAAACTTCTTCCACAAAACAGTATATTGTTTCCTCTGAGTGGTCTCAGTGGTGGCATATTGTAAAGTTTTTAATTTTTTTTCTGGCTGCGTAGTCTTTAAAAGACAGCATCTTTTAATCAGGAAAAGAAATCTGCTTTGTTGTGCGTCTCCTCACTTCCAAGCACTACGTCCAGCTCTGGAGCCTCAGCACAGGAGACACATGGACCTGTTGGAGCGAGGCCAGAGGAGGCCACGAAGATGCTGGGAGGGCTGGAGCCCCTCTGCTGGGAGGACAGGCTGAGAAAGGTGGGGGAGTTCATCCTGGAGAAGAAAAGGCTCTGGGGAGACCTTGGAGCCCCTTCCAGTGCCTCAAGGGGCTCCAGAAAAGCTGGGGAGGGACTCTTGATGAGGGAGGGGAGCCATAGGAGGAGGGGGACAGCTTTGAACTGAAAGAGGGGGCATTTATATGAGATATTCAGAAGAACTTCTTTGCTGTGAGGGTGGTGAGAGCCTGGCCCAGGTTGCCCAGAGAAGCTGTGGCTGCCCCATCCCTGGAGGGGTTCAAGGCCAGGTTGGATGGGGCTTGGAGCAACTTGGTCTGGTGGGAGGTGTCCCTGCCCAGGGCAGGGGGTTGGAACTGGATATCTTTAAGGTCCCTTCCAACCCGAACCATTTTATGATTCTATGATAACCTCACCCCTATATGTAAGGTGAAATCTTGCTGGCTGTGGTTTCAGCTGCTCTGGGAGAGCTTTGGGCACCTCCTGCCACAGAGGGTTTGGTGCAATCCACACAGTTAGATGTGAATGGAAAGGGGGAATGTCGGTTCCCATCTGTGAGCTGCCATGATTAACTATCCCGGTATAAATGAGGGCAAGCTCCCAGCAGCATTACAGCAGTGGCATTTGACTTCCTTTACCGGAAAGCTTCTCGGGATGCACAAGTTGGAAGGGACCCAACTTTGCCCACGCTGATTGCTGGGCCGTTGTTTGCTATGAGCTAATCCGTGCAGGAATGGAGCCCTTAATCCATCCAGCACTGGCATTTCCTCTTTCCCGTTCACAGTTCAAAGCAGGCTTCTCTCCTTACAGTTCATTTTGAAACTCTTTGTTGCTTCTAGATGCCAGAGAGGATGCTGGAGGCGGTGGATTTGGCTTTAGAGGGGGCTCCTGCAGTTTTATCATAAGGCCAGGAGATGTAGGCACATCTCAGGGGTGCAGGTCCTGCTGCTCGCTTGGGATGAGCTGACAGAGGTCTCCAGCAACCACCACAGGTAGAGGAGGACATTTCAGGACTAATGTTAACTGGGGTGACTTCAGCAACTTAAGTGAAGCGAAATGTTTATGTTCTGCTTCACCCATAGGCTGCCAACAAATCAGCTGGCTCTAGCCTTGGCTTTTCTTGGCTTTAAAATGGAGCAGATGTTCATAGAATCATAGAATGGTTTGGGTTGGAAGGGACCTTCAAAGATCATCTAGTTTCAACACCCTTGCCATGGGCAGGGACACCTCCCACCAGACCAGATTGCTCCAAGCCCCCTCCAGCCTGCCCTTGAACCCCTCCAGGGATGGGGCAGCCACAGCTTCTCTGAGCAACCTGGGCCAGGCTCTCACCACCCTCCCACCAAAGAATTTCTTCCTAGTATCTAACCTTGAGCCAATGTTGTGCTGTCCCTTCTGAAAACACAGCCAACTCCTCCAGCTGGGCGCAAAGGAAGAACGAAGGGGGCAGCTTAACTCGTTACACAGCATTTCAGTGACCTTTGGGAATATACTTGGCAGAAAATAAGCAATTTGATGTGATCTCACAACATCATGTACTCCTCCGTTCTGCCTCCATGCCTGAGACAGGGCTTAGGACATGTGTTCTGATTGACTCAGCTGAATTATAAAAAATACTTAAACCTCAAGAAAAGGTGCAAATGCAATGATAGCCACTTCTGAGCAATGGAGTCTCACCCTGGGCAATGTCAATTTTAAGATTTTAAATGCTCCTTCTCTATTCTGTGTTCAAATCACGCTCTGTTCAGATCTTGATGCTGTGCTGATCTGCTCTTTAGGAAGTTAATAGCCAATTTGGTGATCTAAAGGCTTGATAAAGGGTTCATCAAATAAATAAGAGAGGCTGAGAGAGTTGGGATTATTCAGCCTGGTGAAGAGAAGTCTCCGGGGAGACCTTATAACTGCCTTCCAGTACCTGAAGGGGCTCCAGAAAAGCTGGGGAGGGATTCTTGATCAGGGAGGGGAGCCATAGAATAAGGACTAATGGTTTTAAACTAAAGGGGAGAGATTGAGATGAGATGTGGGGAAGAACTTCTTTGCTGTGAGGGTGGTGAGAGCCTGGCCCAGGTTGCCCAGAGAAGCTGTGGCTGCCCCATCCCTGGAGGGGTTCAAGGCCAGGCTGGATGGGGCTTGGAGCAACCTGGTCTGGTGGGAGGTGTCCCTGCCCATGGCAGGGGGGTGGAACTGGATGATCTTTAGGGTCCCTTCCAACTCTAACCATTCTAAGATTCTATGAATTATGAAATGGAGAGGTTGAGTCCAACCATTAACCCTCCACGTACAAAACCCACCACTACCCCATGTCCCTCAGCACCTGGCTTTTAAATCCCTCCAGGGATGGTGACTCTACCACTTCCCTGGGAAGCCTCTTCTAAGGCTTGACCACCCTTCCAGTGTAAAATTTTTTTCCTAATATCCAGTTTAAACCTCTCCTGGTGCAACTTGAAGCCATTTCCTCTTGTTTTATCACCTCTTCCTTGGCCTTTCTAGAACAGCACAGCATTGAGTTGTGTCCACCCCACAGTTCAGCAGAGGATGGCTGTGACAGACAAATGCGCGTTAGCTCTGTGAGTGGCTTGTTTTGGTAGAGGATGACTTTCTAGTCACAGCCAGGGAATCTCTAAAGACACCTTTTAAAAAGCATGGATTTTTTGGTGGTTGAATTTCTGTGGTTTACAAATGGTATCACACTAAGAGATGTCTTCCAGCATACGTGCGATCAGCTCAAATGTGGAAATTGGTGAGAAGTCTCATCGGTTCTAGTACAATGCGCTTAACTAAATTGAAGTAGTCCCTGTAGGAGGGATAGGTGGGAGTGTGTACGTAGATGAACTTCATAATATCTCCTACAGATCTTACAGGAAAGAAAATAATCTTCCTGGGCCTCTTTGCTTTCCTGCGACACCGGTGCCAGGTGTTAAATAATGCTGCAACCTTCGTCTTGTCTCGGGGAGTTGCAGCAAAAGAGGTTGGTGCAGACCTCAATTAACCAAAACTAATCCCCCAAATTGGCAAATCTCTTCTGTGCTCTGTGACGTGAAGTTCAGGGCTGTTTTTAACGAGCTAGATTAAAACCTGCAGGCCAAGAGCAGGTAAAAATGCAGGAGGCAACTTCGCAGTTGAATCACAAACTGTCTCTTTCTGTGGCAATTTCAATTAATTTGTGGGGTTTTTTGTTTTTGTTTTGCCATCTTTCCTTGCTTTGGCATTGGTTCTGCTCCCACCTGACACAGGGTGGGGATTGGAGATGCAGGGAAGTGGTGGACAATGTGGATGAAACACCGATTTATTTTTTTAAAAATTTATTTATTTTTAATTATTTGGGTTTTTTTAATGATTCTGTGATATAAAAAAAAAAGTTAAATATCAGTGACAAACTGCAGCTTGGCAACATGTCTCAGTCTTCATTTGTTTCCTTTTGGGGCTGTTCTGACTATGTTCGTAGATACTCTTGGAGTAAGAAATCTTATTTCTGACGCTAGAATTGGCCACACCACGGACCAGAGATCACAAGTGCAGTGGTATGTGTAAGATGCCTGCTTTTAAGAGTGCTTCTGCAGCACAAAATCTTCAACCTGTGCCTGACCCTTTTAAACATTCTCACTTCAAAATCACTTTTCTCGTTTTGGTTGATACTCCCTCCATCCTCCTTTGGGCTGTGGCCATCTCAGTGGGTGTGCTCCATGACTTTCTCCACATACCTGTTGGCTTTTTGAGGGGGTTAACTGAGTGCATGGTACGTGTCCTTTCTGGCTATTTAGCTGGTGGAAAAAGGTGACTCTTCATTTATTGCTTAATTAAATGCAGGTATAATGAGGTTAATACTGTTTTGTACCATTCTGCAAGACATCATGGCTACATCTACATTAGGAAGTAGCATGGCCCAAGAGAAGAGGTTTGTGGAAGGAGATAGTTGACGCTGAGATCCTGACATCCATGGTAGAAGCATTTTGGAGGCGGTGGTGTGGTCACGTAGGCCTATCTCTAATCTGGTCCTGTGGACTGAGTGCCCATTGGTGATTGAGGTGTGTGGGGTTCACTCCTGGAGCACGCCTTCTGGTTTAGCTTCACGCAAAGCCCTGTAGGGATGTGAACCAGAACACAGAAAGGAGGACAAAAGGGTGAGCTACTTCCCAGACGCATCCTGATATGAATGAAGGTGCTAATACAGATGTGCTTTGAGTTCATTTGCCAGACAATACTGAGTGCTGTGTGAGCTCCTTGGGGTGAAGCTCGGCACGTGTAACTGGAAACTAGTGCGCACGCCCATCTTATTATGGGAAGAGGGAGAAACCAAAAGGGAAAGGTGGGGAAGGAAGGTTTTCTAGAACAACTGCCAAAAATGTCAATGCTGACAATCTTATAAAATCTGATGAAGCAGAAAATGTGGATGTTTTTTCAAGCACTCTCAGACTTTCTAGTGGTTCTGCCTGAGTTTCTGTAGGTGAAGTGGCACCGTTTCCTCCACCTACTTGTGACTGTGATTGAGTGATCAGGATGATGTGATTTTTAAGTCTTTATTTTTGGCAGTAGAGGCTTGAAGCTGTTGCACGTTGCAGATTTCACCTTGCTTGAGGTATGGAGGGGGGTTGTACAGGACCTGGGCTAAAGACAATGTATTGTGCACGTAGGTCAGATTCATATAGGTTCAGCTTCAATTTGCGCTGAATAGCATCAGTGATGCTGGAAAGATGTTCCCTGTTCTTCTGGAAGCCCGCTCAGAATTGTGCTTGAACTCAATGAAGTATGTCAGCCCTTGAAGAATTTGACTGGGTTTTCACAAGATCAGCCAGACAAATATATCTGGCAAGTGCACCACCAAGGACAGACTAAATATAGCTTTTGGAGAGCTTGACACAAGCTATGCTGCTTGCATGGAAATGAGGGGGAAAAATATATAGATATGAAGAGAAAAAAAAGGGCCAAACATGTTCTGAAATGTTTTCCTTGGCTTGTTTATCAAATCAGTGTCATCCAGTGCATGAACACTGGCCAAGCTTATCCCATAATGACCTTTAAAGAGCTGGAGGATATATATTTTTTTTTTTTTTTTTGGTAGCAATGTTGGTCCTCAGCACTTGAGATACTTTATACCTCACTTGTCTTGCAAAAACCTGTTTGTTTAACTGATTCAGCAGTGATACTGATAAGTGCAAGGAGGTTTTTAGACCCAAATGCAGAGGAAAAAACCTGCAAGCAATACGGAAAATGAGGTTTGAAAGCTTGGAGATCTGCAAGATGGAAGGCATCCAGGAGAAAACGGTCATAGCCTGCTGAAAGGGTTCGCAATTGCTTTCTCCTGGGAAGTTTCGGTGGGATGGAGTGAAGGTGTTGAGTGGGTTTTGGTTTGGATGTTTATATAATCCAGGTGTTGCATGGGTGGATATTAATCTGAAGTTTCTTGGTTGGAAAGGGTTGGCTTGGCTGTGCAGCAGTGGAGGTTCATCATGGAGAGAAGTTCATAGAATCACAGAATATGTTGGGTTGGAAGGGACACTTAAAGGTCATCTAGTCCAAACCCCCTGCAGTAAGCAGGGACATCTTTAACTAGATCAGATTTCTTAGAGCCTCATCAAACCTGACCTTGAATGTCTCCAGGGATGGGGCCTCCACCACCCCTCTGGGCAACCTGTTCCACTGTCTCACCACCATCAATGTAAATAACTTCTGAATGTCTAATCTAAACCTACCCTGCTCTAGTTTAAAACCATTGCCCCTTGTCCTATCGCTACATGCCCTTGCAAACAGACCCTCTCTAGCTTTCTTGTTGACACCCTCTTGAAGGCCACTGTAAGGTCTCCCCAGAGCCTTCTCTAGGCTGAAAGAAGAAAGTTGCAACCTTGCTGCTGCTTTTTGGGCTGGGGAAGGCTGATGTTGGCTGTGGAGCTGATGCAGACACTACGGCTGGCATCCTGCTACCAAAGGTGGGGTGTTTGGGGGGAAAAAGAATCAAATTTCACCCTCTGTGCTTTCCCTCCAGGAGGTCACCTGTACATAGGTGCTGATCTGTGCACAAGGTGGGGAGATGCCAGTCTCTAAGGTCATGGCAGAGCAGTTTGGCTGTGTGGTTTTCAATGTACTTGGCAGGTGCGCTGTAGAAGTCCCTTTGTACAACCTTCTGGTTCCTTTTCCCTCATTTATCTGGAATAGAAAGCCCCGTGTGGGAAATAGGCACCTGGTGCTCCTGAGGTTTGGTTGAAGTTGGATAACAAACTTGAGCCAAGTTGAAGAAAAGTTTTGACCACAACCTGTGGCCAAGAATTAGGAATTTCCAGCTGAAGACATCATTTTTGGCACAGTGAAAATTAAATAATTCCAGCCCTTTTTATTGCTTTCTCTTTCTTTTGGCACTTTTTATGAGATGGAGCGTACAAGGGAGCGCTGTATCACACGATTGGTATCCAGGGTGATGCCTGATGGAAACACAGTCAACGCGTGGTGAAGTAAATAGCTTCAGCCCTTAAGATGGAAAGGGAAGGCGAAGAACAGTGGTGTTTCTTATATCACCAAAACAGTGTTTATATCGGTTACATTGTATTGCATAATTGAAAAGCCATGAGACAGTTCACGAGAGAAAAGGGCATTTTCAAAAGAGATTAATGGTGTGCTCAGGGTCTAGAAAGAAATTACAGCAGTAGAGTTGTTCAGACACTTTTTCATTTTTCAACCCTTCTTGCTCATTCTGGGAAGAGAGGATTCATTTGCATATTTTTCCATAGCGAATTTATTTCAGTGTTTTGCTCTGAACAGACTGGATGCTGGTTGAAATGGAAACATATGTGGACTATTTAATGCCTGCAGAGTAAAAGCAACAAGGAGCACATGGGAATGGTGCTGGTTAGGGACAGTTTTCCTGCAACACTGTTCCCATCATGGATATCCTCATGGTTTAGGATTTTACCCACGCTATTGGAGTTGGGCACCAAACAGATGTTTTAGGGATTATTTTTTTTTTTAAATTCTTTGGGGGTGTGGAGCATTAATTGAGACATTAACCAAAGCCTAACGTTGGTGCAAATATCTTTCATCCAATGCTCATGTGGTCTCTCCTCCTGCCGTATCATTTGCAAAATGTTTACATATGTGGTGGTGGTGGGAATAAATGTTGCGGGTGGGTGGTTTGGCTCTGCGGGATCTGAGTGCCTGGGGGGAAGGAGTTCATGTGTCTGTGTAGCAGAAGCATCCCTAAACTGCTGCGTAGCCTTTGCCGTGGGGTAACTACTCAGTCGTTTAGGTTGAACCCATGAGAGGATAAGATGTCAAGTTGCATCTCTCACATATGAATGGAAAAGTTGATTAAACAATTGCTGCCAAAAAAAAAAGCAAGCCAAAAAAACCCAACCCCAAACCCCAACTATCCAGAAATGCTCCCTCGTTCCACACACCCTGGGAACTGGAGGAATGCTGTCCCAGCCCTATACAGGATGGATCTACATCAGTGACCCCTCCGCCCAGAGCTGAGGACCGGGGTTGCATCTTCCACCTCCCCCAGGGGAGAAAGGTGTAAAACTTCCCCTCGGAAATCATGGTTTGGGTTGGAGGGGACGTTAAAGATCAACTAGTTTCAAAATCCCTGCCAGGGGCAGGGGCACCAAATGTCCTCCATCTGATCTTACCAGCTTCTAGATGAGATGTAGGATAGGATGGGGCACTGACCCTGAAACAGGATAGTGTTAACGCTGACTTCTCTTTCTGTCTGCAGTGGGAGCGCCTGTGGTTCCTCATCCTCACCTCGTCCTTCTTCCTGACCCTGGTCTGGTTTTACTTCTGGTGGGAAGTCCACAATGACTACAATGAAATCAACTGGTGAGTAGAGTTTTCCTCTTACAAGATGTCAAACCCTTGACAAATTTGGCTGCCCTCGTATACCTCTGAGAACTGTTTGACATCGGGCTGGATGCATTGTGGTCCTTCAGATGGACTCGTTAATGACAGTAAAGGGAAAGGGAGATGGGAACTGAGATCAAAGGAGAGCTTCTTCTGTCTGTCTTCACTGATTGATGTAATGTGTCCTCATGTCTGCATTGCATGGCCATAACAGAGTTTGGGGTAGGTGTGCTCCCTGGTGAACAGCGTGTGAAACCAAAGATGGTGCTAAAATCATGTAGAAGCTTTTGGATTCTTGTTTGTTTGTTTGTTTCTATGGTTGGCTGTTTCTGGAAGTGACTGAGCGACTTGGCTGCAACTTTCCACAAAATACAAATGACAAAAAATTCGTCTTGAAGATGACATGGGTGTGGAAAATGTTGTAAAGTTGGAAGGAGCTGAAAACAAGCTTTCCAGTGGGATGTTCTGGGGAGTTTAGGGTGTTGCCAGCTCCCCCCAGTGCTGGAAATTACTCTCCCTTTTACTATCTCAGCAGCATCTTAAAAGGTTTTGACAGTACCTTGGGATCTCTTCTAACCAAACTGCTTTGACATCATCTTGTTGTCAAAGATAATATGTAAACTGCATTTTAAAACCCAGGGGGTAGTTGATCCCTTAAATAAATCATCTGCTTTAGATGTTGAAGTTGTGTGAGGGAGAGTGTTTACTAACTTCATGGCGTGAGCTGTCTCCTCCCAGGAGTGCACTATTTCTCTTCGCTCAGATCCATAGTCTGAGAACTGAAACCATCACTCTTTATTATTTATAATACTAGCATGAAAAAAAAGACTTTTTAAAAAAAGGGTGTTTTGGAACTCCTCTTTCTTTCAATTCAGACCTTCAGTAAAGGATGTGAACGCGCCTCGTTTGCTCCACTGCGAAGCCAAATCTGGCCTAGCTCAAAGTTGAGAAAGGGCTGGAAAAAAAACAGCCTCATGCAGAGATGAAGCAAAGCCCTGTGGACGTTGTGAATGGGCATTGCAGCCACGGCACTGCAAAGTTGTGGGTTTCCAAATGTTCATGCTGGAACGGGGAGAGATTTTGGAGGTCTGCTCTGGATACAAGAGGTATTTGGGCTTTAGAATGCCCACAGATGTCACCTGCAGACCAAAGCACCTTCCCCTGCCGTGGAATCTGGGGTTCACAGGATTCTAGAAGCACTTTTGGACTGATGGCACTGGAAAAGCAAGCCTTCTGGTGGATAAGAGTCATGGAAGAGGCTCTCTGGATGCCAGGTAGCAGGGCTACATCTCTTCAAGCCTTGCCATTCAGCGCTGAAAATGGGTCAGTGCTTCGTATGTGCTGTAACCCCAATTATATCCCTGCTCCATGCACTGGCACCAGAGGTTGAGGAGAACAGCAGGGTTTCTGAAAAAACAGCCTGAAATGCTGCGGAAAGGCAGGGAGGGAGGATGATAACATGGGGCGAGGTTTTAATTACAGCCACGCTGGTTCCAGGCGGAGAGGAAACAATTTCCACTGGGTCTGTTCAACCGGAGCCTGGCCCTCTTCCCTCCCAGCACAGATGTGTGGGCCCCATTAAAACAGAACAGTTTTCAGCCAGACGGGGTCTAAAGGAGACAAAAGCATCATTTTGGTCCCAAGAGGGCTGTGAGCCTGTTTCTGATGAGATGCAGTGGGGTCCTTGCTCTTAGAAACCCCATCTTTGTGGTTCTTCAGTGGCTATTACTTCTTGACATTGTTTGTGGACAAAGTTTCTTTTGTGCTTGTTCCTGTTGCCTTTCTTTCTGCTCCACTGATTTGTTTGCAAGCCATGACCTCTTGCAGACTAGAGGGAGAGCTCTTTGGGGCAAATACCAGCTCTGCACAGGACTTAACACACCGAGCTACTGGCAGGGGCTTCCTGGATGAACTAGGACAAAGAATTGCTGTCACGTCAGGGTGATGAGCTGCTGTGCTCGCCCCTGCCCTCTGAAGCTCATCCTTGTGAGCTCTCCTTTCTCAAGTCACGTGCAGGCAACTACACTGAACATCTTCGACCTGCCTCACCACAGCAGGAGAAGTAGGACTGGAGGCATCTGTCCGGCCAGCCTCTCAAAGGAGGACTATCGCCAGCAGTAGACTATGTTGACTGAGATCTTGAAACCCCAAGGGTGAAGACATCCCTCTTCTCTGGGACTTGTTTCAGCACTGCACTGCTCTCTGTGAGGAGGAGATTTTTCAACCCAAACCTCTGAAGGCCATTTCCCCTTGTGACAGTGACTGTCACTCTTGAAGAGTTTGATTTCATCATCTTCATGTCTGTCAGACAGTGTGGGCAGAAATTAGATCATCTCACAGCTTCTTCTCTTTGGGACTAAACAAGCCCAGTTTCCTCAAGCTTTCCAAGTAAGCTACGTTCTCTAGGTGCCTCCTCACCATCTTGGTTTGGTAGTTCTGCCTTGGACCCCCTACACATCCTCCTTGTACTGAGAAGCCCAAACCAGGGCACTGTGGTGCTGGTGCCACCTCACCAGTGCTGAGTGGAAGGGAAAATGACTTCTCTTGGTCTGCTGGGGACAGTTCTCTTCACACTACCCAGTAGTTTGACTTATTCACAGTGGAGATACTCCATTGGCTTGTTCAACTTCATGTCCTCCAGAACCGCAGGTCCTTCTTGGTGAGGTTATTAGCATGCTAATGAAAAGCCTCGTTATTCCAAGTTGAAACTACAATGTGTTGCAGTCTCTGTCTTCTGTGTTCTTTTGGTTAAAATGGTACTTGGAGCCAGAATTCATTAGGAATATTCTTCATTTCTTAACCCAGATGTGCAGAGCTCTGCTAAATGCTGTGGAACATCTGCCAGAGGTGACTTAAAAGGTACCAGAAACCTACAGATGAGCATAGTAAACCCTGCCTGTGGTTTAGGCAGCTTCTTCAGGCTCCAGCAGTGGATGGTTTAGTGATGGGTTTGTCAGTGTTCGGTTGATGGTTGGACTCGATCCGAAAGGTCCCTTCCAACCTCGACCATTCTATGATTCTATGCACATATCTATGTGAAACCAAACTGACCTAATTAAATTGTGGCGGCGATAAGGTTTACCCACATAAATGTGGTGATTTGGCCTTTAAACTTGTAAAGGCGTAAGGGACTATTCTGGGATTGAAATGGGCTTTAGAAAGACAAGGCAAAATTACAGCTTGGCATGTATTGCTGCAGGCTTTTTACCTTTTTCTGGGAGGCTGAATATGTGATGAGGTCCCTGTCAATGAAAGGGCTTTGTGCCTCTTAAATTTAAGGAAATATTTTTAAAAATCTATTGCTTTGGGCATTTCTTTGTGGTGCCTGCACTTGATTGCGTTATACTATAGATCCCCAGTGTGCAAGCTATGGACTGCAACAGAAAGCTCAATGTTGGTTAATGAAGGATGTGGGAGATACTGTAATTTGTGAACCTGGCTGTGTTCCCTCTGGAGCAGGACTATCAATGCAAGTCTGTGTAGCAATTTTTTTTTTTCTTCCTTGGTTGTGGAGAAGGCTCGTCTGGTTCATAACTACCATGGAAACAGCATTTTAAAACAGTCATTTGCACATCAAGTGAAGACCTGACACTATCAGAAGGCCACTTGAAGGGACATCAGAGCAAAAACTTAAAGGTATCGAAGCTGAGCTAAGAAAGCTCTTGGTGGTGGCATTAGCAAAGGCTTCAGAAGAGCTCTCTCTGTTCTTTCTTCTCTTTTTTTTTTTTTTCCTTTTTTACTAACAGCATGTCTGAATCCCTCCAGTTCCCTTTTGTTATGGCTCTTTGAATATTTTCTAAGCACAACCTGGACATGGGTCATGTTTGTTGAGCCTAAGAATTTGCTCTCCAGATCCTATGTTGGAGCTTTACTCCTGGATGAAATAGATGGGACTGTTGCCAGACCAGAGTTTGTGGCTGATGATTGTCCACCCCATAACCATCTTGTCCCTGCTGTACCAAAGGATTTGCATCGAGATGACGTTAGCCCCAAGCCAAATCAACCTAATGATGTTTTTTTTTCTAAAAATCCACTGGAAAAAGTCTTAAACCAGCTCAGGCTTGAAGTTTCAGAAGTGCCTGCTTCTTTCCTGGAGTTGGTGGGGCCTGGGTCCCCATCTGAATTTCTGGCCAGGGAAGGTAGTGGACTGAGTCTGTCTTGTGTCTTGCTGTGGCTTTGCTGCAATATGCTTTAATGACTCCGGAATTCAACTCCAGGATGGTTTTACTGGGAAGTGTATTGCTGTTTAAATGCAAATTTGACATTTGAGACCCACTGCCAGGCAGAAGGGACAGTGTCTTTTACTGTGCTGCTGTGAATCATGGTCTGTTTTGCCTGGTGCTCCTGTTCCTAAAGCTTTTGTTGCCCATTGACTTTATGAAGGTGATGAGAAGAGGCAGGATGCTGAGCTGAATTGCCCTCTGAAATACAGGGTTAGAAGACCTGATAACTGAGAGTGGGGAGGATACCTGGATAAATAGGGGAGAGGAGTGAAGAAAATGAGTTTCAGCAGGAGGATGAGCTGCATGTGGGCAGATCAGCTAGAGAGTTCACTGGTGAGCAATGGCCTAGAAGGAACCAAAGAAGCTGGTTGGAGGTACATGCTTTGGAGATATACCTCTAGGGTGTCATCTATACCTCACTCCTCCTCTAACCTTGCTTCACTCCCTGCTCTGATCATCTGATGCATCAAGATAGTGCTGCTGCCTCTTGCCAAGGTTGGATTGCAGAGCCATTGAATGGCCTATCTCTTTCTTAGAGCTTTAAAGTAAACAGAAGGACCAGGACAAGGGAACCCACTGAGCCAAAACACCCCTCAAGCATCCTTCAGGTTGGGCAGATGAACCCTTCAGTCAGTTGAAGATGAGAAGGTCAGAAGGATGTGGTTCCTCTAGCCAACCCAGTTTTGGGAAGTTCTGAGCACAACTCCTGACAGTCTCCGCTCAAGATTGGACCTTCACTACAGTCCATTGGAATAAGAGACAGTCTCTGATAGGTACAGGAAAGCAACTTCTTCCGTCAGCTCATCCCTCTGCAAAGAGCATATAGCACAGCTCTGCACAGCAACATTGATTTTTGTCCCCTGTCCTTGATACTATATCTATATTGTATTTATGAGTCTATATGCACGTGGGACAGCATTGGATCTATTGTTCAGGCAACCACCACCACATGTGGGGATGCTTTCCCCTTGTTTATATGGAATATTTTTCTGAGAACTCAAGTTCTGGTCATGTATGCTTTTTTTTTTTTTTCTGAAGTGGCTTTGTTTCAGTGTTTGACATAATTGTCTGATTCCTTGCTGCAGGATTCATTTCCCATGAGGGATCAAAGCACAAATGCTGGATTTTGTTTCCGTGTGACTTGTTCTTTTTGCTACCTCTCTCTCGTCTGTACGGTGGAAATGGAAAGGTCCATTTTCTGAAGTTTTGTCTAATCCTAACGAAGTTGCTATGGCGTGGAATCTCTTCTTAATCTGTCCTTCACCCTTATCTTTCAGGTTTTTATATAACCGAATGGGATATTGGAGTGACTGGTCCATTCCAATACTTGTAACAACTGCTGCTGGCTTTACCTACATCACAGTGTTACTGGTGAGTGGAATAAAATGCCATTTCCTAAAGGTTTGTGCGTTTGTTTTAGAAAGGGAATGAACTTCTCAGTCCATCTGTCACTTGAGCAACTTTCCTTTCAGAAGTGATTTCTCTCTCCCTCTCTCTTAGCTTTAAGTGGCTAAAATAAATGGAAAGTGGAAAAATGCATGGTCTTTGACCTCAGGTGATCAAGAGCAAAGACAGACCCTGATACTGGTGGTGCAGATGGTCCGAGGAGAAATACAGCTTTTGTTTCCCTGAGTATAGCCCCAATCCCACTTTGGTGTTTCTGCCAGTCATGTGTACAGGTTGTTTCCCCACATCCCAGAGTGCTGAGACCTTCAAGGTGGTGTCCATTGAGGTAGCACGCCAGTACCTGGCCCCGTGTAGTCTTTGCTTCCTGAGGTCCCAGGAGCTGTGCACCCATGGACCAGGTTCTCCAGCTCCCTGCTTCTTGGAGGATAGTCTTTTCCTCCATGTCTTTGGCTTTGGAGAGGATCTGTCTGTACAAATGGGCCAGGTGTTGTCTGCTGGACCCATCCCCAGCCCTGATTTCTGCCTTGGCCCGTTGGGTTAACTTTTGTGGTGATGTGGTGTTCCTGTACGTGCAAACACTTGATGGTTGTGATGTGTCGTTGTCTGACTCTTGATTTCTTCCTTCCCAGATACTAGCACTATGTCACATAGCTGTGGGACAGCAAATGAACCTGCACTGGCTTCACAAGGTAAATGGCGCTTCTCAGCTTGGAAAGGAGCAGGATCTCAATAAAACAGGAGGCTAAGGAGAGGGTGGTGCTTGCGGTACCTGTCTTCATGGTGTTTTTGGGAAGAGCATAAAATTTATGTGTCCTCATCTCAGAGGGCCAAGCAAATTCCACAGTAGGGGCAGTCCAAGCCTGGGGACAATAACTTTGCTCCATGGTTGGTGAAATGCTTTGGGGTACCTGGTGGCAGGGGGCAGGGTGGAGGGGGCGGCACTTCTGGACACTGAGAAACACCATGTCATTAGAGCAGCTTGACTTTGGTCTTGTCTCAGTGAACCATTATGAACTTCTCTGGTGTTCCCTTCTGTGATGAGCTCAGCCCTGGAGGAGTGACTGAGCAGATGTGAAGCTTTTCAGGATGTCCTTGGAGGAAACCACTGTAGAAAAGCTGTGGGAGAAGATATAGGTGTTAAAAGTTGGGGTGTGCAATGTGCAGGTTGTGGTGTGGTGGAACCCAAGGAGGTCCTGATTTGTATGTGAAGCAATTTGAAAAAAGAAAAAAATGCTATAAAATGTAATAGAAGATGGTAATCTGGAGTTTGGAGCACAGAAGGGGAGAGGAAGGGTATGTAGCAAGCTGTGGGGAGAGACAGTGCCAAAGAAAGCGGCTTGCCAGGATTCAATTGTAATTGGCATTCTGCTAATAGGTAATTAAGGGACCAGTCCTGAATCTGCCAATAAACAGCTTCTCCTGAAATTGATGGTTCTGATGGTGACAAGGTCTTGCAGGATCAGAGCCTGAACAGATGTACTGCCCCTTAGGACAGGGCTAGAGCACAGACCTCCACACACTCTCTCTTTTTTTTTTTTGTTTTTACTTAGAAACTAAAGAAATTATGCTTCCTCCTGAGGAGGGGAAGAAATGCAGAGAGGGGGTGGGGACCGTCTGACTGCTGCTGGAAAATAAATTGTTGATTTTTCGAGTCTAACATATGTTTCTTCATCGGGGGAAATGGTACTTTTCAGACACGCTCCAGGTGGCTGGTGGGTTTGGATGAGTAAGTCCAGAAGAGGAGTGTGATGGTGAAGATCAGTTAGTTCTTGCCTACAGAAACCCACCCTTCCTTCCCTTCTTCCAAAAAAGTCCACCTTTCATCGCAGCTCAGATGTGTCGCTCTGTCTCTCTTCCCTTCCCCACACCTCCCTCAGCTTTCTAAGGAGGTTTAGATAAGAGACTGGATGAAGTTAATATTCTCTGCTGAATTACTGTCAAATATATATTACTTAGAAAAGGCTGGCATGTGCAAATAGCATGATTCCTTCCAATTTTCTCCTGTAGTCCTGCAAAATCAGCTGAGGATCATAAGCCAAGTTGGAGATGGATCGGGGAGGATAAGAAGCCATAAATCAGAGTTGATCAGAGGAGGAAATGATGAAATAGAGATACATTTGACACCTCTGTGCTGCACGGGCAGTGACATCAAGGGGATTAGGGCTGTCCTGGAGAAATCTAGTTGACAGAGTCTTCTGTCGCTGCTGAATTTTAAGTGCAGCTTTTGGGGGATATAAAATGGATGAGAAGTAGTTTCAGTCCTGGTTGTGTGCTGGTGTTACACTCTGGCTGGTGGCCCAGAGGTCTGAGAAGAATGACTTCTGTCTGCAAGGCCCCATGGCAAAGTGCAGTTGTCCACATGCACTGCTTTGGAGTCCTTAATGTCTCAGAGTCATTAATTCAGAGTCCTTAATGAGGAAATATCTTGAAATAGTGTGGTTTACCACTATAGGTCACTGGGGGGGTGTCTTTTAAATAACCAAGTAAATCCCGTCCTTCCTTCAATGTGCAGAAATGGCCTTGTAGGGGTTGGAAATTGGATGCAGCCTCTTGGCTCAGGAATCATCTTCAACCTGGGTCAAGTGGATCTCTCGGCCCTTCCTGCTGCCCCCTGTGCTTTGTTCATGTTTCCCAAAAGTTAGAGGCTCAGGGTAAGCCACTGCTGTCCTATGGATGCCTCTTGTGCTGTTGTAGGTCTGTCTGTGAGCATCTAGGAGAGAAACAGCAGATGGGAACCGAGGGCTAAACTTTAACTAGAATGAGAAATCATGTCCTTGTGTACAGCAGCGATTTCTGTAAACGTTGGGAACCTGGAGTTTTCTATTTGCTTGTCAAAAGTATTAAGTAGATCTGAAATCAGTCTAGAGATGTCCTGTGCATCCTAGATGATTAGTTCACTGTTACGTATTTGTTGGCCTTTTCTGCTCAAGTCTCCCACACAGATTTCAGATCTAGACAGAACATGAGATCGAGACACAGAGCAGCAGCATCCTTTTAAGCCAGCAGGCATGCGGTACAGCAGAGACTGAGACACCAGACGGAGAGGCGGAGGATGGTGAACTATTTTTGACAGACAGCCCAGATTTTTAGGTGTTTACAGCTGGAGTTATTTCTAGGACAGTTTTTGATGGTTTGAACTTTTTACCTTCAAAATGGAGATGATGTTTTCTTTTTGACTGCTCCACTCAGACTCCCAAGTGCTTCCACGTGGTGGAAGAGGGAGGCTGGGGGAAATGGCTGACGGACTAGGTCTTGTTCTGCCATCTCAGTTCAGCCACTGTCATCCACAGCCTCTTCTCAAGGGGCAATATCTGTTATAACCACTCTGTCAACATGGCTTGGATGCTGACTGCACAGTTGTTGCTATTTCAGGCCTAGGTGAGGTCACATTCATGCACAATGTTGTGCTGAACCATCTCAGAGATGATTGCTTAGTGATGGGAATGACAGCCTTGCTTGAATACGAGTTCAGTCTTTACTGAGAAATGCAACGTTCATTGTCTGGGTGTGTTCAAGTCTTTTATCGCTGAGCAGAAGCATTGGAGAGTCAAGTTGAGCAAAGTCCACCAACCTCCCATAGCACTGGTACATCACAGGCTGTTGCAGCAGGGCCAGGAGAATCATAGAACAGATTGGGTTTGAAGGAACCTTAAAGATCATCCAGTTCCAGTGGCCCTTCCCATGGGCAGGGACACCTCCCACTAAACCAGGTTGCTCAAAGCTCCATCCAGCCTGGTCTTGAACACTTCCAGAGACAGGGCCTCAACAGCTTCCCTGGGCAACCTGTTCCAAGAATCTGGGATCATCTCCACAGCCTGGCAGAACCCAATTTAAGCTGTTTCTGATCCAGTGTGTTGGCAGGGCGAATCACTTGATCTTTCCATACCATTGGCCAGTGTGTGAAGAAAGTGAGAGATCATCCATGAGATATATGCTCCTGGGACTATTTAGCCCAGTGTTGTGTCTTCAGTGGTGGAAAGGGGAGGTTATGCTGGCACAGCACACAAGCCCAACCTCTTTCCTTGTGGGTCCTAAGGCTAGTTGTTTTAGGCCATTTATTACATACAAAACTTCTCTCTCCGTTTCCCAGTCTGTAGAAGTTCTATGATGATTGGATACAGTATGTAAATACTCTCATATTTGTTGCAGATTGGCCTGGTGACAACCTTGATAACTACCGTGGTGACCATGTCATCGATAGCACAGCTTTGGGACGATGAGTGGGAGATGGTATTTATTTCACTGCAAGTAAGTTGTCTTCAAGGATGCTTCTCAGAGTGGGCAAAGGGTCCAGTGCATGGACCCTACATGCCATGGACTTTGTGTCTTTCTACTCCTAAAATGGAAACCTTGGCAATGAGAAAACTTGCAGCAAAACTCCCATGGAGTCCTCAAGGCCACCATATCACTTTGTCTCCATCTCCTGGGCTCTTTCCTTTAAACTCAAACCAGGGCTTGGCTGCAGATTTAGAGGTGGAAAATACTGGGTGTGACTCAGAGTTGCCTTCTCTCCTCCAGCAATTCCTCTNCAGATTTAGAGGTGGAAAATACTGAGGCTGGGTGTGACTCAGAGTTGCTGGAGGAGAGAAGGCAATTCCTCCGCTTGGTTTGGCTAGCAATGCTCTGGACACTGGTGTCCAGGCCTGGAGCATCTTGCTCTTCCCAGTCCCATGGGAGGAGTACTCTGGGTTTGTTTTTACATTACACATAAATTTAAATATATCTGAAAAGAATGCAACTTCTGTGCTCTAGTCCTGTTTTAAGAAAGACTGGTTGTATGCTGCAGGGCTAAATAAGTTTTAGACAAAAATAGTTACAAACTGTTAATTTATTGATAGACCTGCCCTCTATTCCTTTTTCGCTCTTCCTCAAAAAGGGGTCCTAAAATATTTTGCCCCTGAAAGGTTTGAGAAGTTTTACTGGTGATCATTGCTGTATATTTGGGAGTAGACAAATACAGGAGGGGAAAAAATAGCATTCACATGAGTGACTAACATTTCTCAGAAGTGCTTCCCTTTTCTTGGTTTTGGTTTGGTGTTGGTTTTTTTTATTGTTTTAAAAAAAAATTAGGCAAGCAATTGGAGAACAAAAGCATGACTCAGGATCCATCTCAAACTTTCTCTCGTGTTGATACACTGTGGTCCACTCCCGTCCAGGGTGTTCATAGAATAGTTTGGGTTGGAAGAAACCTTTAAGGGCCATCTATTCCAACCCCCTGCCATGACCAGGGACATCTTCACCTAGATCAAGTTGCTCAGAGCCCCACGCAACCAGACCTGGAATGTTTCCAGGGATGGGGCATCTACCACCTCTCTGGACAACCTGGGCCAGTGTCTCACTGCCCTTATTGCAAAATATTTCTTCCTTTTTTTTCTTGTCTGAATCTACCTTACTTAGTTTAAAACCGTTACCCCTTGTCCTATTGCAACAGGCTCTGCTAAAAACTCCCTCTCCATCTTTCCAGTAGGCCCCCCTGTAAGTACTCAAAGGCTGCAATAAGGTCTCCTTGGAGCCTTCTCCAGGATGAACCCCCCCCAGCTCTCTCAGCCTGTACTCACAGCAGAGGGGCTTCATCCCTCGCAGCATCTCTGTGGCCTCCTCTGACTCCCCTCCAGCAGGTCCACCTCTCTCCTGTGCTGAGGCACTAAGCTGGAGGCAGCACTGGGGGGTCCTCCAGTCCCTCTCCCCACAGCAGAGGGACTAATCCAGGTCCCTCTGGATGGCATCCCTTCCCTCAGGTGTGTTAGCTGCACCACTCAGCTTGATATCATCTACAAACTCGTTGAGGGTGCCCTCGATCCCACTGTCTACGCCATTGATGAAGATATTAAATAGTACTGGTCCAAATGGAGACCCCTGAGTGACACCGCTCGTTACTGATCTCCATCCAGACTTTGAGCTACTGACTCAATGTCTGGTAGTCAACTGGACTACAAGAAATTTAAAGCTTAGTGGCACCAAGAGCCTTACTTGAATTTGCGTGGTGTCTAAGGAGACTTCTTCCAAGTATCTGTGGGTTTGGGTGCATTCTTCCCCAAGAAGGGGTTTAGAGCTTTCCTGCTTTGCCTTCATAGTGGCCTGAGTGCCAAAGGCAACGATAACCTTTGGAAGAAGAGGTGGCCAAAACAGATGCAGGAGCCTTACATAGGAATGGTGTGAAATCCAACAGGGGAACAGAGTGGTCTGGTGCACTAAGGACCCTGTAAGATCAGTGAATTTGCAAGGTGTCGGGGTGTTTGTCCTCATTTTTTTTTTTTTCTCTCCTGTTCTCATGTCCTGCAGGCCACAGCCCCTTTCTTGCACATAGGAGCTCTCGCAGCAGTCACGGCCCTGTCGTGGTTGATAGCGGGGCAGTTTGCACGAACGGAGAAAGCCAGTGAGTACCCCTTGTGTCTTTGTGTGGTGGTCAGGGGCTGGTGGGTGGCTGTTGGGGCATTGGGTCCTCCTGGTGGGAACCAGCTGGCAGGAGGCAGTGCTGGTTCCTTCCCTGGGCTCAGCAGCCTCCAGTGCAGTCACGCCGGGGAGGTGGATGCTCTCCTAGAGTAACGTGGCTGAAACTGGAGTGGGTGAATCTGGTCTGGGGATGCATCCAGATCCCACAGCTGTGGGCAGAAGCGCACCAGGGTTGGAGGTGAAAGGGCTGCTTTCAGTAATGCAATGACTAAAAGCATCCAGATTTCCATTAATCTGCTTTAGAAAGTATAAATGCACCCTCTGCAGCTAACATGAAGGGTTCTTCTCTGGATCTTATAAGCGCTTTCCCCTTCCCCCATCTCCTCGGCTCTTGTTAACCTGCATTTCTAGGTGGATCTGGCTTTTGAAAGCCTTCATGGACTTGTTGACTGTGATGCAGTAGCACCCAGAAAGCTCAGTAGGGATCTGGTCCCCTTATGGTTAGATGCTTCCTTAAATGCACATCAAGACATGGTCAAAGATCTAAGGGAACCATGGTGGTGAAGAACGCGCTGAACCCAGCTCTTGTTGATGGTCCTGACCACTGCAATGATCTCTTTGGTGCATCTTCCCTGTCTCACCTTGTTGCCAGGGGCTCTCCCAAGCCTGAGCTGTTCCTCCAGGTTTTCCTGTGAGATAATTTGATCCTTCTGTGCCCTCAGAAATGTTTTTCTTCAGGGCGTCCATGGATGTTCTCAGACCTTTGTGCCAGCTCCAGGAAAATTATTTTAATTGGTATTTAACCTGCAGCAAAATACAAGCCCTGGAGGATTTGGCAGCACTTGCGAAAGACTTCCAAGAAGTAGGAGTTAAGAATGAGGAAACGGTGTCTGAAGACGGAAAGATTTTGATATCCAGAGAGACCTTTCAAAGAAAGAATTGCTCGGCTTTAATTTGTAAATATGCCAATAAAGCTCTACCTGGTGGTTCTTAAATACGTCCTAGCATGTAATTAGGCTGCCAGTTGAGGGAGGATTTGTGGTTACACCCAGAGCAGAGATTGCATGTGCTGCTTCTGAATTCCTCATACTTCTTCTCTTGCAGCTGAGTTCCCTGAAAATGGCTTTTTTGTTTGTTTTTAATAAGCCAGGAAGCTGTTTTTCTTCTCTTTTTGTTTAGTGGTTTTTTTGTTTGTTTTGTTTTTGTGTTGTGTGTTTTTTTTTTTTTCCTGCTCCTGGGTTGGGGTTTTTTGTTTGTTTGTTTTTGAGGAAAAGGATTCATCTCTTCTGTACCACTGGATCTGAAAGTTATTTCAGGGTCATTTTACTTGTGAAAAGTATTTTACCTAGAGGGGTTTACAGACTTTTTGGTACAGAAATATTTGACACAGTGGTGTTAAAAATGGAAGAGAGGAACTGAAATTTCTGTGAGAATCTACAGTTGCTTTTAAATGGGAAAATAAGATTTCACTCACTAATAATAATCTTTTGGAAATAACTGGTGCAGCTGCAGTCACTGGTGCAGCAATCTGTTCTTATCTTTTTTGAAGCATATGACATTCTTCAGCAACTGGCTTTGGCTTTTTCACTGAGCAAATTTATACCTCTTATTTTTTTTAAGCTCCCCCTGTGCTACTTTTTCCAAACCTGGAGAACAGCAGTTTCTTAGCTACAGTGTTTTAAAAGGTAGCCGCTTGTTTTCAAAGCTTGCTTCTGAGGTCAGGTAGAAAATGTTGGACTCAAAGCAGCCCTGGAAGCGTTGAGTTGCAAATGGTGGTGTGAGAAACCTGCTCTTCCAGGAGACCAAACCAGGCTGGAGTGGTCGCTAAGAGCAGGGGGGGGATGAAGGAGGAAGGCTTGCATCTAAATTGTTGGTGTTGTCATGTTGTAGAAAGTGGGAGGCTAAATCTGTCCCACTTTCTTGGCTTGGGTGGTCACCAGGAGAGCTTCTTCCATACAGACCATCCAACTTCAGATTGGACAGTATGTACTTTGCTTGTCTTTCACACATGTATTTAATTTTGGGTCTTTTTTTGCGTGTGATTTCAGTTTCCCACGTATCCATGTCTGGGTGAGGTCTTCAGTTCTGTTTTGTACAATCAGAGAATGGTTTAGGTTAGAAGTAAGCTTAAAGATCATCCAGTTCCAACACCCCTACCCTGGGCAGGGACACCTCCCACCAGACCAGGTTGCTTAAAACTCCGTCCAACCTGGCCTTGAACCCCTCCAGAGATGGGGCAGCCACAACATAGTCTGTGACCCTTGCTGGGGCATCCTTTCCTTGAGGGTGCACTTGAATGATAAAAATATTTGGAAGCCTGCACATTTCACGTGGTGCTTGACTTCAGTGTGGATCTGAGATGCTTAATCCTGAAGCTGCAGTACTAGGAAGGAAGGGACCAGATTCTTTGCCCAGCCTGAGGCTTTCCTGACAATTAGGCTGATTTTTCAAAGCCTGGTTGGTGTGTGGTGTTCCTGGGGTGAGCAAGAATTGGGTCGGGATCGCATCCTGTGTCCATCTGGAGGTTCTGATGCTGGTAACGCACAACTCCAGGGCACCATATCTCTGTGGTGCAGGACACAGCATGAACCGACTTAGCAAGATGCCATTCAATTCCTTGAATGCTCTGTGGGTGATTGACATCTCTTCCAGAGAAGAGGAAAAAAAATAGCTGGCAAAGTTAGTACTGTTTCTTTCTGGCTTGTCGGAACATGTTTGAATGAGGCTATTAGAGGCTGGAAGCAAAAAGCAGTTTATTTATGTGTGAAACCAGATCAGTTGTGGTCAGGACCAGAGCTGGGCTGTTCTGTCTTTCCCCTAAAAAAAAAAAAAAGCCTTCTCCATCTTGTGTCCATGGCAAATATTTGTTTTAAAGGGGTTTTTTGGAGGTTCTCCCTTGAGTTCCAAACTCTTAATGAGTTTGAAAAATAAATAATAATTTAAAAAAGAAGTCTTATGCTGTAATATCTGTGGTTTCAAGTGGCTGCAAATAGCTCAGGAGTTCAAAGGTGCCTGTTGTTCTTTATGAGGAATACATGTATGTTGGGAACAAGGGGTGTTTCTGTTGCGCTGTCAGCACCTTCGAAAGATTCCCAGATAGTCTGGACTTTGTGAGATGTCACTGGTAGTTGGGGGCTGAGCCACGGTGTGGGGGGCAGGACTGCTCATCTGGCCCCAAGCCCTACAGCCAGCACCACCTTGGCTGCGTTCACCGCTCCTGAAATACTGCTGTAGCACCATCCCAACCCACGGTTTTATTTAAACGTGTTCAACTTAATCAGTACAACATTTATTGCAAGTTAACTTGGTTCTGGCTGGCATGAATCCTTCTGCAGAAAGAGCTAAAGTGGCTTTACTCTGGCTGAAGTGGGTGGTGTTGGTGAACCACTAAACTCAAGTGATATTAAATGCATGCGCGTTGTGCCGTGGCTTATTTGCGGGTGTGTGTAACTGGTGATCTATTTCTGCTGTCAGGCAGGGCAAAATTTGGTGCTGTCCCACCCAAAGGGCTGGAAATCAGCTCTGGTTTGGGCTACGTTGCTGGGACTTTAAGCAATTCGCCTAACATCTTGTTTCCCCCATACACAATGAAGTGAAAACCCTCCTCAGGACTTGATTAACTCAAAGAGGCTATTTAACATAGAGTATGTTTTTCCCTCAACACTTGGGGCAGTGGCTGTAGACCAGCTTCTCCTTCGGAGGAAGATGAAGGTGCCTTGGCTCTGTTCCTGTGGTGTGAGGAGGTCAGGACCAACATTTTCACCAGCTCTTTCTCCCTCTTTCCCTCTCAGCTTCTCAGATGCTGATGGTCACTGCGTACCTCGCAGTTGTAGTTGCACTTTACCTCGTCCCCCTCACCATCTCGTCCCCTTGCATAATGGAGAAGAAGGCTCTGGGACCAAAGCCAGCCATTATAGGTCACCGTGGAGCGCCAATGGTGAGTAGTCGTAATTATTTAGTACTGTGTTGTCTGACTCTTTGCCCATGTAAAGGATAGCACTGGATCTGATGGTCTCCAGGCTGCTCTCCAGAGAATATACATGACAAATATAACTTGGAGGCACCCCTCCTGACTGGAATTACTGGTGCTAAATCAGTAGATGAACCCGGAGTCAAGTCACACCCCAGATGTTCTAGATGCCTCACAAACAAAAGGGCAATCCTTGCCTTGCTCAGGGTGGTTTGTGCCATTGCATATTCCTGGCTGCTAGTTCTGCTGGTTTTTTTGCTCTCCAGCCTTGGCCCTTGAGCTGCAGCAGTAGTTTGTGATTTTTTACAATTTTTTGTTGTTGTTGTTTTGTTTATTATTTTTTTCTTTAGAGCTTGAGGCTCAGTCTTCGTGTCCTTTGCAGGACCTCACCAGCAGTGGTTAAACTCAGCTTGCAGCAAGATGCCTTGAGTATGTGGCAATCTGCAAAAACAAACAAACAAACAAGCTGTGCTGTGACCCTACATGACTGCACAGTACTCTTGCATTGCAGATCGTCATGAGACTGGGTGAGGTGATGAAACATTCCTATCATCTGCCTCTGGGTAGACCTGGAAATCATAATCATACAGTCCTTTCTTCTCCAAGGTCTCTGGATGTGTCCAGGCTAAAGATGGAGCATCTTGGCTTGGGCACATCCCTGGACTTGGATAAAACTGTCCTGTGGTGTTTGGTCATACTGATCTGGGTCTCTTGGTTGGGTGCTTCTGTACCTGGGTCTGTTGAATGGTTCTACCTCCATCTCTTTCTGCTGGTTGATTGAGATGGGGAGGGACTCTTGATGAGGGAGTGGAGCGATAGAGGGGTAATGGTTTTAAACTGAAAGAGGGGAAATGTAGATGAGATCTGGGGAAAAAATTCTTTGCTGTGGGGGTGGTGAGAGCCTGGCCCAGGTTGCCCAGAGAAGCTGTGGCTGCCCCATCCCTGGAGGGGTTCAAGGCCAGGTTGGAGAGGGCTTGGAGCAACCTGGTCAAGTGGGAGGTGTCCCTGCCCAGGGCAGGGGGTTGGAACTAGATGATTTTTAAGGTCGCTTCCAACTCTAACCATCCTATGATTCTGTGATTGACTTTAGACAAGATGGCATAATGCAGCGTACGCACTGGGCTTACGAATGTAAATTACATTATTTTTTGAGGCATCCAACTAACTTCTTTGCTGATATTCAGACCAGAAAAACTGTCTGTCTAGGTTGTCAGAACCTATTTGGCAGGCTTGGAGCATGCTAGAGCTCCTCTTCCAGTCAAAGAGCGCGCACTAGGTGTTTGATAGGTGAGATAAACACCTGTCATGACACAGAAGTATTTTATCTTAGTTCTCTTAATTTTCAATGATTTCTTTCTTTAAGGAATCCCCTGAGATGCCAGCTTCATTTGCATCACTCTTTTAACTACATTGCCTCTGTGGGTGGTGGAATGAAGTTCTGGGCATGATAAATGCTTTTTCCTGTCCTACTGAGTTTGTACCAGCCATGAAGGCCAGAAGAAGCCAAGTGAGAGCCTGTGCTCTGGATGCTTTCTGGATGGCAGAAAATCACACAGCCTGATAGGAGATTTTTTTCCTACAGGATTTCTGGGCCTGTGTGCTCCCCATAGCCTTCTAAAGGAATTAATCAGCAAATTCCTTCTGTTTTCCAGACAACTTACATAAAGCTTACATGGAGCAAGACTCCCAGCAGAGACTTGGCCCTCTGCTTTCCTTCATGTTCCTGCTTGGAGCCAGCAAACACTCCTTGCAATATGGTATAAACCTATCTGGGAGAAGACGTGTAGGTGGAGTGCTGAGGGACATGGATTAGCAGTAACTTGGCAGTGTGAGGTTAACAGTTGGACTTGATGATCTTAAAGCTGTCTTCCTACCATAACCATTCTATGATTCTAAGATGCTGCTTGCATGTTAGGGTGCAGAAGGTCGCGAAGGCTGATGAAAAGTGGTGGTGGGGGACGCTCAGCGCTGCACATGGAGCTATGGCCCAGGTTGTGTTCAGCAGCGTGCTTCCATCCCCTTCACCATTCCCTAATACCCAGAGCTGGTTGTCTGTTAGCAGCAGATGGTTTTCTCTGAAGTCCGGAAGAAGCGAGATCAGAGACTAGCAAGCCCTGTTCCAACCTCCAAGCAATAGTCTACATGTCCCATGATGAGTTGGCAGTAGGTTTATCTAACTGCTTTGCTTTTGCTGTATGTGTAGTGAGTGTCTGTATGTGTAGCGAGTGTCTTCTGACTGTGCTCTTGAGTGGCAAAGGGGTAAGAAAGAAGAGGACCAGACGGAGGTGGTCAGAACCTTGTTCTGTGCTTCCATCCATGCCCAGCCTTTCACTATGTCAAATGTCACCTTGAGTTTGAAGAGCTCCACCTACAGTGCAACTCAGGTTGTACTAAGTCATATCTGCTTGAAAACTAATGATTTTAAAGCCTTGACAGAAGGCACTACAAGAAAGACCTTGAGGGGCCGGAGCGTGTCCAGAGAAGGGCAACAAAGCTGGTGAGGGGTCTGGAGCACAAGTCTGGTGAGGAGCAGCTGAGGGAACTGGGGGTATTCAGCCTGGAGAAAAGGAGGCTGAGGCTCTTCTCCCAAGGAATAGGCAACAGGACAAGAGGAAATGGCCTCAAGTTGTCCCAGAGGGAGGTTCAGATTGGATATTAGGAAAAATTTCTTCCCTGGAAGGGTTTCCAAGCCTTGGAAGAGGCTGCCCAGGGCCATGGTGGAGTTGCCATCCCTGGAGGCGTGTAAAAGCTGTGCAGACATGGTGCTGAGGGATATGGGTTAGTGGTGGGTTTGGCAGTGTTAGGTTGATGATTGGACTCAATGATATGAAAGGTCTCTTCCATCATCTTCTATTAAAAAAAAAAAAAAAGGAAAAAAATAAGTAAATTAATCATTTTGTCTGATAGTGTCATTTCACAGGGCTGCTTGCTATAATTTTGCTTTTGAGCCCAACTGCATGGAGAAATGTCCTGATGGAGCTGGAGAGGAGGAAATAGCCCAGGGAAGAGTTTGGAGACTGGGCTGTAGGACACAGACATCCTCCTTTGGGCAATGTCAAGATCAAAAGTCTGCAGAGCCTGGGAGTTTGGGACCTGAGGTGAAACTAGATGTAGTGGGGCTGGAGATGATAAAAAGCGATGCAGTATTTGCCTTCAAATCTCCTGAGGCAAGACAAATGTGATTTTCTGTGCAGACAACTGTGTTCTCTGATGAAGCCTGATACTGGTTGCTTCACCCATCTGGTGGGACTGGATCTGTAATATTGCATTTGCACGTCCAACACTTTTGTACTAGAAATACACAAGTACAACTGAGTGCTCTTCTGACAAAAGCCAGCAAAGGAGATCCATGGGGTGGCTGAAGTCGCCCGCTGTCCTGAAATAAGGGATTTGTTGAGGTTGTGGCGTTATGGTGTATGGGGCAAAAGATGGTGAAATGGAGAGTTTCCCAGGAAAGCTGTGGGTGCGTGCACTTCCCATCGGTGCACGCAGCCTTCTCCTCAAATGGGGACAATGATCTTCCTTTGCGCTCCAGAGCCTGCTTTCCTCTGTGTATCCACACACCCTGTCTCCTCTTGTCCCTTTAGGATCTTCAAGATCAGTATTTGTAGGGTCTGTGTGAGTGCGACCTCAACTGCTCTCCTTGTTCTGTGGATTAAAAAAGTGAGGGACAGAGGCCATATGGCTCATAAAATCTGTCTTGAAACACTGGAAGAGGGGAAATGGTCCTTGCATTTTAAGTAGCAAGAGAAAATCAGAAACCATCCTTGGCATCTGTACCTAGATGAAGTGTGGCTTTTTGCACTACAGGGGAGCTACTGGTTTCACACTGGCTGACCATTTGTCTGCAGTGGTAGCGCTCCTCCAAGCAGTGCCCCTTTGGTGTCATCCTGTTCCCCCACGAGCTTTTATTTGCTGCTAGAAAGGCTCTTCTGCATGACTCCTTCTGCCTTCCCTTGCCTAAATGTCATCCAGTCGTGCCCTCTTTTCGCAATGCTAAATGTCCATTCCCATCAGGGTGCTCTCTGAAAACCCTTTCTCTTAGCAGGAGTTCAGTTAATCACAGTTAATCAATCAGTTTCTTTTCAAAGTCTCTTTTGAAATGAATTATTCAGGCTCCAGATCGGTTTCTGTCCTTCTGGACTCCCATCAGGACAGCATCAGGGCTATGGCAGCAATGTGCTAGGAATTGAGAGATCCAGCCCTCACTTGATGTCTGTTGGTTTGAAAGGGTCTTGTCCTCATGGGTACAGGAATCGTCTGACACCCCAAAATGTCAGATGGGGCTCTCTGTAAATTCTGCGCATTAGTATGTTAAACTTTTCTGATGGCTTTATGAGCAAGTGTCTGTTGTCTTTCATCTTTCATCTTTTTTTATTCTTCTTACAGAAATCTAGTTGTGTTTTTTCTTCAGTGGCAATAGATTTGACTAACTGTCATCTTCTTGTGATGGTAAATGCGCCATTTATGCTGAGGATAAGCCACAAGGGTAGAAGGTAGAAGCTGGGGCCAAACCTGAGATGGAAATGAGGAACTCCATCCGGCAGGACACTAGCTTCTACTGCAGTTTGCACCTTTCAAGTCTTCTCCCAAATGTCTTCCATGGTGCTTCGGGTTGAGGCAGGTTGTCTTTGCTTTTTGGATCTGAAGAAGGTGCTGTCTATAGTAATGTTGAATTCTACTTGCTTTTCAGTTGTTAGTCCCAAATATACATTCCTTATAAAAATAATTGGGATCATCATGATGATCTTTGATCTCAAATTGTAGGTAAATCACCCGAAGGATTAATAATAGCAAGGACTTATCTGAGAGAGCTGTATCTGTCTCCTTGGAGACTTTCATGAAGCCTGGAAGCTCACTTCCTATTGCTGGGACCAAAAAGCTACTGGTTGGTCTAGAAACAATCGGGCTAAACCCGTGGAAACCATCCAAGCATGTCAGAGGGAAGAACAGCTCTTGCTTTCAGAGCTGGAGGCTACAAATAGCATGGAAATAGGTGCTTTTGGCAAACCACCCGTACAGCTGGTTTTCGGTATGTCTTAACAGCGCTTGAGGGAGACTGTCCCGAAACAGCTGCCTGCGTGCGGGCTCCTTCCTGCACGGCAGACGATGCCCATCTCCTTGCTCTGAGCCCGGGTACCGTGCTGGGAGGAGCGTTTTTTGGCGGTGCTGACTCACTGGCTTTGCACAACTTCAGAGTGGAAAAGTACCCATGGCTGGGACAATGTGCCTTGGTGGGCAGCCAACGTTTCATTGTGCCTTAGGGTTTGCCTCTTGGGGTACTGCATGGGAGTGTTTGTTGCCTCAACAGGGAGTGTGTCCTGTTGTTCCCAGGAAAATTCCAGCAAATATTCCCTCAAAAAATTCCAGCATGGCTGTGCACACGTGGAGTTATTTAGTTAGTTGGTTTTTTTTTAGAAACCTGAAGGTGAAGCCTCCAATATACATTGGTGTTCTCACAGAGATGCTGTTTCGTCATCTTGTGGTACCAACTATTGACAGAAGTAGTAAAGAAGACTTCTGGTTGTGGGATTGTGGCTTATTAGAGAGCTTTCACCTAATGGTGATTTCTTTCTGTTGTTTTAGGGTTTTGTTTTCTTGGTGGCTTTGAGGGCCTTTATTTCATCTCATCTTGGGTACCAAAACTTTGCCACCAGCTATCTGAGATGGCTTTGGTTTTTAAGGGCTCTGAAGTGCTTTTTGTGCTGCTGAAATCAAGAAGTGTTTGGTTTGCTGTACATCTTATGCATATCTGTCTATTAAAAATATGGCCATTTAACCTGTCGTCTCCTCCCATCAATAGTAATGAACATTAACAATTAGCATCTTCTGTTAGACCTGGAGAAATGCTTGTGTTCACTGAAATAAATCTACGTAAGGTTATTTAGTCTTTCACTAAACCAAACTTCAGCTTGCTTTTTTTTTTGTGTGTGTGCTATACAACAGTAATGAGGTCACATCTCCTATATCTAGTTATTAAATTTATAATGGCTTTTTGCTTTTGAGTTTATCCTGTTGTGCAAGGCAATTCTTTTTCGTTTTTCTCTTTTTGTGTCTTTTCCCTTCCTTTCAGTCTGAGCTGTTTCCAGGAGTGTTGGATGTGGATGCTCTCTGAAATACCTTGACTTTCTAGGGATTAAGGATACATTTTATTTCTTAAACAGTACTGTTATTGCCTCATAGTGACCTGGCGTGATGGGACGTGAATACTGAAATCAATGTACTGGCAGATCCCACACATACAGGGAACTTCCAAAAGGCATCTTTTGACAGGAAAGAAAATACCATCGGGTGTTATGCCTTGTGTTTTCAGCCTAATTATTGGCCCATGAGGAGATTGATATTGGAGAGGAGAGATAAGGGAGGGAAAGCGGGGAAAAAAAAAAAAGTGAAATGATGCTCATGTTTCCAAAAGGATGAAAAAATATCCTTAAAGCTTGTTGATGAAGCAAAGATCAAATCTTTGGGTGCAGCTCAGCACGCGATGACAGTGATTACACTTTGGAACAAATCTGGTCCTTCTGTGCAAGCTTCTTTATTAGCCTCCCCAACATGCAAATGATGCAGTGATTTTTATCTCTGAAGGCCTGGCAAGGTGACTAATTAGGGGGAAAAATACAGTGTAGCCGTGTCCAACTGGAGCAAGGCTGCGCTGCTCTAACTAGCACCCTTTCATAATCTTCATTAAGGAAGGTCCAATGCCCTTGACTCCCTTTGAAAGCATTTGCAATTGACTTCTGAGCACAAAAATAGTCAAAATGAATTCATCCTTGGGTAATTTTCTAGAAATTATCCGCTGTGTCTCTGTAGCAGGAAGAAATGAATAGTAGCCTGATTCTTGCAAGGGATGAGCATGTCAAACCAAGCACGAAGAGAAAGAACAGCTTCTAGAAACCTTGCGTGGCATCTGTCTCTGGCTTTCAGTGGATGTTGGACTAGATGACCTGAAAGGTCCCTTCCAACCTAGGAAATTCAATGATGCTGGCATGGTTTATAAAGGATAGAGGTTTTGGAGTGAAATTATTGCCTTGTGCCCTGGGGCTTCCTTCACTTCAGCCCTGGTTTCTTAAAAAATGGGTTGTGTCCAGTTGCACTGGATCCTTGCAGACCTGGATCTGGGTTTTAGACATAACGTGCCTGAATGTGTTGCATCAAGGAGGAAAACCCGTCAAAGAAAGTGGAGGGAGACAGAGAAATACAAGCAGAAAGATTATGCATTTGTTTAGTTCTTGCGGTTTTGCTGTAAAACCTTCAAAAAAAAAAAATTCAGCACTGATCACAGCAAGTAGTTTCTGTACCAACAACTGTCCTGCTTGGATACATCTCTGCCCTAAACATGCTGAATTTGGGGCTTCATCTCTCTCTTTCTTGGAGGGAGGCAGAGACAGGCTGGGATGATGGAAATATCTGTTACTCAGATTCTCTTTTTTTCACAAAAATCTCACATTGTGAGGGATATGAATTCCTGCACAGAAAGATCCTGCTGCCAAAGTGGTGCCAGGGGAAGCTCCAGAAATAGGCAGCATCTGATTTTACGGAACAGGGTTAAATTTGCTTTCCTGGCTTTCTGGTTGACATTTACTGGGTTATGTCACTGGTGTGAGTGGCTTGTTCAGTCCCCTCAAGGGTAGAATCGACTGAGAGCTTTAGGAACTGGGGGAGGACGGCTTTCTGCATCAATGATGCAATTATTTATACCAGGATGACTGGCTCTGGCCAGCTTAGGAGCTTATGGACCACATGCTCACAAGAAGGTGACACCTTTGCCTTGAGGGGTTATAATCTACTTTTCAAAAGCCTCTGACAATAGAGGGAATCGGGCTGCCAAGTAATAGCGTTGTGGGGTTAGAGAGACTACCCAGCACATGGCAACGGGTCAACATAAGAAGGACATCAACCTGTTGGAGTGGGTCCAAAGGAGGTCACGAAGATGATCAGTGGGTTAGAGCACCTCTGCCTTGAGAACAGGCTGAGAGAGTTGGGGTTGTTCAGCCTGGAGAAGACTCTGGGGGGGACCTTATAGCAGCTTTCCAGTACCTGAAGGTACTGGAAAAGAAAGGTACCTACAAGAAAACTGGAGAGGGACATTTTACAAGGGCATATAGTGACAGGACGAGGGATAATGGCTTCAAACTGAAAGAGGAGAGATTTAGGTTAGATATCGGGAAGAAATTTTTCACTCTGAGGGTGGTAAGACCCCAGCTGAGGTTGCCCCAGAGAAGCTGTGGCTGCCCCATCCCTGGAGGGGTTCAAGGCCAGGTTGGACGGGTCTTTGAGCAACCTGGTCTGGTGGGAGGTGTCCCTGCCCAGGGCAGGAGGATTGGAACTGGGTGATATTTAAGGTCCCTTCCAACTCTAACCATTCTAAGATTCTATGCCATTGTGGGGCACAATGTTATAGCGAGCACTTCTGCTGACGTCTGCGCTGTTTGCTGATTCAGAGCAGCCAGTGATGCTCATCCATCTGTGATGCTCTTCAACAGGATGCTTTTCACATCCAGTGGTGGTGTGATGCAGATGACGTTACAGCTCCTGAGTGTGTATTTGGATGGTTGGACCTTAAATGTCATCCTTTCCTTAGAACAGTTTAAAAATGCTGCTTCCTCTGCACAGCTGCAGTTTTCAACACAGTTCTGATTGGACTTTATTTAACTTGTGTTTGGGATCAAGTTCCTGGGAAAGGAATGGATGTGCCTCTTATCTGAGCGGCTGCACTGCAGGCCTGGTGGAGTCCAGTTAAGTTCTGCCCTTCTTGAAGGCTGAAGTGTGGTCTGCAGGCTCTCTAGGGGCTAGAGGCGAGGCAGGAGTGGGATATTCCTCTCCTGGGGCTGAGATTGTCTCTCCATGGGGTTAAGCTCAGTGGCATCTGAGTGCTGAGGATGGGACGGTCACACTGCTCCGAGTTTTAAAAATCAAAGAAAGTTTCAGTTTTTAAGTCACTGCAACCAATATTTTAGCACTGTCCCTAAGATGCAGTTGTACTTACATCACTACAGTCTTTAAGAACAACTGTACTATTTTACATGGCCAAATTTGTCCAGTCTGGGAAACAAATTTCAGCCTGAAATTTACTTTTCCCCAGTCCAGCTGAGGGAGGCATTGACTTTCCACCTCAGATCTGTTTGGGTCTGTGTTTCCTTCGAGTGCCTCTAGCAGTGGTGTTGGGGGGTCTCCTGTCATTTAGGTTGAAGCTTCCCCTGCGTCTCAAACCAACTGCATCTCAAGAGGGCTGGTGTCCAAGCAAGGCTTTGACCATCACCCTGCAGAAACTGAGATGCACTGGAAAGAGGCAAGAAACGTTTTTAATCTTGTTATAAAACAGCAGAGCCTATGCCCTCTTTGGGTTAAGATTCTGCTGGGTCAGAGTTTGGTGTACAGGTAAGTCATGAGAAGGCATTGGTCATGCTGGTCCACCTCTGAAGGGGTGGAATACTGTTGTAGCCGTCCTTGTTTGCCTTTGTTAGCACTGATTCATGCAATATGAGCTCTTCATTGTGTAGGCGGTTAACAGCAGTGTCTCCCTACCCATGTCATTGTGTTTCACATTGATTGCTTAGTGGAGGTAGTCCAACGTCCCTTTTCCAGGGTCCCTTAGCCTGAGAGAAGATTTACAACTCAACTCACTTTGCTTTTCTAGTTCTTGTATGTCCACATCCCTGGCAAGACGGCTTATAGAATCATATCATAGAATGGTTTGGGTTAGAAGGCACCTTAAAGACCACCCAGTTCCAACCTCCCTGCCCTGGGCAGGGACACCTCCCACCAGACCAGGTTGCTCCAAGCCCCATCCAACCTGGCCTTGAACCCCTCCAGGGATGGGGCAGCCACAGCTTCTCTGTGCAACCTGGGTCAGGGTCTCACCACCCTCACAGCAAAGAATTTCTTCCTTCCTGAGATCTCATCTAAATCCCCTGTCTTTCAGTTTAAAACCATCACCCCTCGTCCCGTAGCTACGGTTCCTGATAAGGAGTCCAGGAGTGTGGGTTCAGTTGCTGCTTGATGTGGTGTCACATCTTGAGTTGAGACTCGCGTGGCATCCGCCAGCAACCCTTTTGGACTCAGGCTGACGGTCTTGCGTTGCCCCTCGGTTTCTCTAGCTCTGCTATCTCCACTTTATTTCCTCGTGATTGCTCTCCGAAAAGCAAGTATCGAGCATTACTCTGTACGGAGAGGATCACCTTGCAGTGTTATCCCGAGGAAACCTGAGCTACTTGCAGGAGGAAAGCCGAGATGCTGAAAGCAACCCAAGGAGATGGAGCAGGTCTGCCTGGATGGGTTCTCTAGATCTTTATGTGGCTGCTGCTCCCTGCTGACAGCTCTGGGCATCGTGAATATATTGCAAAAAGCTCTTTCAGCTCGACCTTGCGTGACCCAGCGCTGGGCTGTGCAAGAGGCTGTGATGAGGGTGTTACCTCTGTCGTCTTCTAGACAAGTCAGGCTTTGATTGGGAGCTTTTTTTGGAAGATAACACAACCCTGTGTTGAACAAACAGAAAAATGAACTATTATTGATGCGTGGCTTGAGCCAGGGGAATTCAGAAGAGAGATACTGGAGCTATGTGAAGCTTGTGCTGGTGACAGGGGGGTTGGAACTAGATGATTTTTAAGGTCCCTTTCAACCCAAACTATTCTACAATTCTGTGAAATGATTCTCTGGGACACCTTAAACTCTTGAGCAGTTTTTTGTATTTATTGGGCGCGATGCTTGTGTGGTACATTTAGGCCTTTGTTCTTAATTTTCCCTCTTTCCAAGCCCTGAGGAATTCCTGAAAATCATGGGTTGTGAGTGCTCATTGTGTCTTGATGGAAACTTACTGATCCTGGTGGTGGCAGAGATGAGTGAAAAAACAGGATGTTACAGGTGCTCTAAACCTGAAAGCAAAATTGGAAAAAAGAAAATTCTTTTTAAAAATAGCTTTATTTTGACACGCTCATGTTTCAGTGCAGAAAGTCTGCCAGGTTTTCTCTCCCCAGTTGTCTGTTGGTTTATTTTTTGGTTTTTTTTTGGTTTTTTTTTTTTTTTGTTTGTTTGTTTTTTTCTGGTCTGCCTGTTGTTGGTTTATAGACCTTTTGGGACTTGCTATACTGTACTGGTTGTGTAGAAAAACAAAGTATTTGTCTTCAAATACATTGTTTTTAAACAAACCTGAATTCTGTTACTGTCTGCTCTGTTCTACAAGAAGGAATTTGAAATAAAATTTGAGTCCTTATCTGTGATAGCCATAGGGATAAATTTGCTAGGCTTAAGGCTATTTTTTGAATTGTTAAAACTGGAACATTTGTTATTAAAGAAATCAACTAATTTTTAGATGTAATAGGTGTAATAGTACGACTTGATGGAATGAGTAGATGTGGAAATAAAATGTGTGCTACAGAACCTGTGGTCTAGTTGTTCTCCATGGTATGGATAATACCTTGGTTTATGGATTTTCTTCTTTCTATAAGGGCACTGGAGTCACTGTTTGCATAGAAAATTAGGGGAATGAAGAACTGTTAAGGTGGTTTAGAGAGCTCTAGATATAACCTGTGGGTAGAGAATTAGCATCACATTAACAATCGCTTTCTGGGGTTCTCCAGCAAAACACTGTTTGGGGGACCATGCTGCTGAGCAAGTCTATCATACACTAATTTTGCACCAGACTTTGAGCTAGGCAGGTTTCTGGTGTTGCAGGTCATGATAACTCTGGATTGGACTCTGTCCTATATGTGAAAGACCATCAGTGGAGTCAAATGTATTGGTCATCATCAGACGTCAGTAAGATGCCATTCTGCCTGGGGCACAAACCGTCCTCCCAGCATCGTTGCTGCCACTGCTTCGTAAAGGTTTCCACTTAACTAGTAATCTCTCCTTGCTCTTTTTTTTTTTTCCCCCATAGTTGGCACCAGAAAACACCCTGATGTCCTTCCAGAAGGCGGTGGAGCAGAAGACGTATGGAGTCCAAGCTGACGTCGTACTGAGGTAAGCCAGAGTGCCGGTTGGTCTGAGACTTTCTCTGCGGGTGGCCCAAACCGTACTGGTGGGTGTTTCCTATCTGGTGTGTGTCTGCTTGTTACTGCTTTTTCCCATGGAAAAGGGTATATTTTCTTTTTCCCTGACCACTTTGGAGGTTGGTGTTTTGTTTGAGATATTTTTGCCTGGTGGAAGATTGGCTTCTGAAGCTTAATTGTTAGTGTGCTGCCTCTTCTTTCCATAATTGTTTGAGGGCAAATAATATAAAAACTAAAGCAATTTCTTTCCCCTAGGGAGCGGAAAGTTGTTGTGGAAAGGTGAGGTGTGAATTGGAATGTATGTGATAGAATCAAGATACAAGTCTTCTTTCAAAAATTAGTTCATTAACTGTTGTGAAGGGACGACTACGTGCCTGTCCAAACTCATTGTGAGCACCTGGCTCATGTGGTGGCTGAATTGGTTGCTTCCCTTAGCACTGGCCAAGGAGAAAGGTGGTCTGTTGGGAGGAGGATGACAGCTGGAAAAGCTCCAAGAACTTTCCATGTTGCCACTCATCAGCTGTCCCAGAGGAGCACTCCCAGCATCCCATAGGTTAAACAGTGCCCTTGGTTGGCCCAGTTATCTGAGGCCCTCTCCAGGAGAACCAAGTCTCCTCCTAAAAAAGAGGGCTGCAGTGACCTTCAGACCAAAAAGTGAGCTTATCAACACAGCTGGCAACAACTTTGGGAAGGGCTTGCAGCACAGCACCCATCACTGTCCTTATCCTTGGTGTTGGGGGACATGGTGTAGGGGAGAACTTTGTAGACTAGGGTTGATGGTTGGACTCGATGATCCCAAGGGTCTTTTCCAACCTAAATGATTCTATGATCCCTCGGAAAGATGCTCTTTGTGGCTGTGGCTGGATCAGTCCTGGGATGTTTCCATGTCCTTCCAGGCACGTATCAGCCATGGGTGGGCTGTTTGGACATATACTCAGACCTATCACATCCTGCTCTCTACCCATGGCGCACCCCAAACTGGGTGGTTACAAATCCAGCGCTGGTTCTAAAGCCAACTTTGCTTCAAGCAGCGGGAGCATAATATCGCGGCGTGTTTCTCTATTCTTCTGCTTCCTCTCACATCTCGTCTTCTAAAGCTCTGATTTCTGCCTCTGAATTATTATTACTTCTTTTTTTTTTCAAACCTGTGCCTGCTAATACATTGTGGTTAACCTCGGGTAGTGCTGAGTGACTCCGTAAGGGGAAGGATTAGACAGGAGGGAGCGAATGGTAGGTGCCCCGTAGAATTTCCGCACTGTGGTTAAGGCTTAGCTGTATCTGACGATGCTCTGCTCTGAGATGTTAAGACTTGAGCTCCTATCGCCCTTAAACACTCCACGCTCTTAATTCTGCAGTTGCTTAGCATATTTCCTTTTTTTTTTAATTTTTAAAAAAGCCCTGTATTTAGTAAAAACCCTTCTTATTGCTGCTGAGCCTGGTATTGATGTGTCAGCGTGTTCCTTTGGGTTGTAGGGAGGGAAGCAGTTGGCACAGTGCACGCTAGAAATAGCAAATAAAGATGCCGGTGACCTTTGTGATAAGGGACTTCTGCAGGCAATGGTGAAGCTGAGGCAGCATTTGCTCCATCATCTAACATAGGTTTTTGTTGTCCCTCTGGCTCTAGGGGGTGAGTGCTCTGTGTTGTCTCCTAATTCAAATGGGTTTTGTATTTTAACCCCATCTCCTTTCCAGACCTTATCTGTGTCTCCTATTGTGAAGACGGGCTCTGTGCTTTGGAAAACATTGTAATTGGGCTGGCTGTGCTGGGTTTATCTTGATTTGTGAGTGCAGACAACTGTCCCCCTGCCCTTGATAGAAACCCTCGCTGCCCTGTGTGGTGTTACCGCTGATTCAACCAGAGAAAACTAGGCTGGAATAAAGTTTTAAAGAGCTCTTTAGGTTTCCCAGAACCGTTGTTCTGTAATATCTACGTGGCTTAAAAATGACCAGGCATGCATTTGGCTATTTAGTTTCATGCGGGAGGTGGGTTTTCTTTGAGATATATGAACTTAACAACTCATGTGAGCATGCCTGTTTCTTGAATGCAATTTTCAATTGGAAAAGGCAATTTCAGAGAGATTTTGGGAGCTTGGAACCCTTGAATTTTGTTGAAAGCCCATGAACATTCAGTTCTTGTGTAGTCTGAAAATCTTACTCATCATCTACTATAAACAATTTGAGAACGGTTTGTATGGATCTGTGTACACAGGGTATGGAAAACCTCTAACGTTATTTGGAGCTATAAACATTGCAGAAAGCTTTGGTTGACATGAGCATTCAGGGTGGGTGTTCTTGTCCAAGCTACCTGAGTTTGGCACTCTAGAAATTTTTGAGGCATTAGTGGGGAGGAGGGAGGGAGGGATGGATAGGGTTATGTCAGCATCTGAATGGCTGCAAACATCTAGCAGGTATCTAAGAGACTTTTTCCTCTGGGTGCATCTAATTTCAACTGGTCTTGAGGATGCTGGAGATGTTAAGCTGGTTGAGATCTTCACAATGACTTTGATGCAAAGCCAGAGAGGCCGGAGTGGGAAAGGGCATTTCTCTGGTACTGTGTGTATGGTTGTGCACCTCCACCTTCAATGGGACCTCTGACTGTCTTTGCAGCTATGATGGAGTGCCATTTCTGATGCATGACAAGACGCTCAGGAGAACAACAAATGTGGAGGAAGTGTTCCCAGAGCGGGCCTATGAGCACTCCTCCATGTTCAACTGGACGGACCTAGAAAAGCTCAACGCTGGAGAGTGGTTCCTACGGGTGTGTATGGCCATGGGAGAGGGTGTCCTGGAGCCATGGACATGGGATGAAAGCTCATGTGCAAACCCTCTTCAAGGTGGAGAGGTGTAGATTCATCTCCTCAGTGGAGTGGTCTGATGTGCAGCTAGGACAAGAATTCATGAACCACATCTAGTTCTGTTCACGTTGTTTTTCTGTGCTTTTTCCACCACTTGGCAGAAGGGTGGAATGCTCTTTTAAGGTTGACACCACAAAGAACTTCAAGTCCCCCGGGAGGGCGAATATGCAGTTATAAAGAGAACAGAAAAGACAGTGTTATATGATGTTCCTTTTCACTTTAATTTGCTTTTGGAGAAAACTGTCTTTACAAAGAAAAAGCAAGAAATGCAGCCTTCGAAGTCCAGGGGAGGAAGAACTGCTGTGGGATGGACTTGACCCATCCTTCAGCGTGCAGCCAGGTTGCAGGTGGAACTTCTTTTTACCAAGCTGCTCTCTGGCCAGTAGCTGTAACCTTCTTGGAGAGCATTAGCTATGATCTGGAAAGAGGGCTGCAGCCTTCTGGTACCCTCATGCAAGCTTGAATGTGGCACGCTGAGGTGTTGCTGCAGTGATGCAAGCTCAGGTACCACTTTCACATGGCTGCTGGAAGATCTCCAGGTGCTCTCTTGGTGGAAGCCTGAAGCCACCGTAGCTTCACTGCTGTTCTGGTCTGAGCCAGAGTGATGGGGATGTCTATGTATTACAGCTGCACAGGAACTTGCTTGGCCCACAGATGTGGTTGTGGGAATGCAGGGAAACAGCTGCTTGCATGATGAGAAGGGCCAAGAGAACATCTAGAAGGCTTCTTTTTGAGATGTACTTTGAAGCAGTCATTGCTGAATGTCCTTAAGTCAGTAGCCCATCTCTTCCAACAGCCCATAGCTCCTGCCTGAACACTTTTAGCAAAACAATCATAGCATTGGGTTGGAAGGGACCTTCAAAGGCGGTCTGATCCAATGTCCCCTGCCATGAGCAGGGAGAATCTTCAGCTGGATCAGGTTGCTCAGAGCCCCATCCAACCTGGCCTGGAATGTTTCCAGGGATGAGGCACCTCTCACCTCTCTGGACAACCTGCGCCAGTGTCTCACCACCCTCAGCATAAAACATTTCTTCCTTAGATCTAGTCTCAATCTTCCCTCTTTCAGTTTAAAACCATTACCCCTCGTCCTATCAAAACAGACCGTGCTGAAAAGTCTGTCCCCATCTTTTCCGTAGCCCCTTTAAGTATTGAAAGGCCACAATAAGGTCTCCCTGGAGCCTTCTCTTCTCCAGGCTGAACCCACCCAACTCTCTCAGCCTGTCCTCCCAGCAGAGGGGCTCCAGCCCTCCCTGCATCTCCGTGGCCTCCTCTGGCCCCGCTCCAACAGGTCCATGTCTCTCCTGTGCTGAGGCCCCAGAGCTGGAGGCAGCACTGGGTGGGGGGGTGTCTCCCCAGAGCGGAGCAGAGGGGCAGAATCCCCCCCCTGGCCCTGCTGGCCACGCTGCTGGGGATGCAGCCCAGGATGTGGGGGGCTTTCTGGGCTGCCAGCGCATGTTGCCGGCTCATGTTGAGCTTCTCATCCACCAGTACACCCAAGTTCTTCTCTGCAGGGCTGCTCTCCATCCCTCTATCCCCAGCCTGTGCCGATACTGGGAGTTGCCATGACCCAGCTGCAGGACGCTGCACTTGGCCTTGTTGAACCTCATGAGGTTCACACAAGCCCACTTCTTGAGCCGTTCCAGACTTTCCAGGTCCCTCTGGGTGGCATCCTGTCCCTTGGGTGTGTCAACTGCATCACTCAGCTTGGTCGTGCCTGCAAACTTGCTGCGGGCACACTCAATCCCACTGTTTGTGCCATCAATGAAGATATTTAACAGTACTGGTCCTAATGTGGACACCCGGGGGACTCCACTTGTCAGCAATCTCCATCTGGTCCTATTTGTTTCTGGATTCTGAAGAATCCTTCATGATCATGTACATAGAGTGAGAAAGTACATTTTTAGTGTACTATATTGGAAAATTATACTACTGCTTTATAGCCCTGTACTCTTGGAAACGAGGTGACCTGTCTCGCACACCTTACTTTCAGTAAGGATCTGTCACCTGCCCTTGGGTAGGGAAACTGAGGCACAGAGCTTCAGCAAGCTACAAGATGGTCATTAAGCATGGCTGCCAGCATCCGTCACTGTTGTCAAGGTGGTATAGGAAAGGGTCTTCACCTGTATTCAAGGGGTCTGGGCTTTGTGGTGCTAATGTCAGGGTGTGCTTTGCTTTCAGAATGATCCTTTCTGGACAGCCGGGTCTCTCTCAAGGTCTGACTACTTGGAAGCTGCCAACCAGTCAGTCTGCAAGCTGGCAGATATGCTAGAGGTGATCAAGGACAACACATCGCTCATCCTGAACTTCCAGGACCTGCCACTGGCTCATCCCTACTACAGCACTTACATCAACATCACCCTGGAAACCATCCTGGCGTCGGGAATTCGGCAACACGCTGTGAGTTCTGTGGGGTTGGTGATGTTTCCGAAATGGACCTTTTCATGGGTTTCCCGAATTCTGAAGTGTCTCATTTGATCCATTTGAAGACATGATTTGAAATGCCACTTCATGCCAAGAGGTATTGCTGGGGAGGGTTTTGCCTCCAGGATGGTGGTCCCAGAGGCTTGATAACATCTTGGGCTGTACTCATGGTAGTATAACCAGTAGATGGAGGAAAGTGATTATTCCCCTTGGTCAGCAATTATGTGTTCAGTGTGGGGCTCACCAGTACGAGACAGTGTTGGTAAACTGGAGCAAGTTCCCCAGAGGCCACCCAACTGATCAAGGTGCTGAATATATGAGGAGGGGCTGAGGGAATGGAGTCCCTTTATCTTGGAAAAGAACAGACTTTGGAGAGGCCTAATTTGGCCTTCTCTTGCTCTCTCTCTCCAGTACTGTCAAGGAGGTTGTTGAGAAGTTGGATCAAAGCTCTTCACTGAGCTGCGTGTCAGGAGGATGAGAAAGAATCATCATAAATTGGAACAGGAGAGGTTTTTGCTGGATATAAGAAAACTGATTTTCCCTGTGAGCGCAGGCAAATGTTGAGGAGAGATCGAGGGATCTCCATCCTTTCAGCTTTTCAAGACCCAACTGGATAAAGCCCTGAGCAAACCTGGTCTGAAATCAGTACTGGCCCTGGTTTGTGTTGGAGTAGAGATCTTCTGAGGGTTCCTTCCCACCAAGCAATTCAATAAGAGCCTTGGACACACAAGAAGAATCTGAGACCTGGAGGTCAGCTGTGAGCAGCAGAAAGCCTTTCCTCCCCTTAGAATCATAGAATAGTTTGGGTTGGAAGGTACCTTTAAAGGTTATCTAGTCCAACTCCCCTTCCAGGGAGTCTCTTTCTGAGTCCTTGGTTTTAAATAATCATTCTCCCTGGGTTGAACAACTGTTTCAGCTTTGACTCAGCTTCTACTTGGAGGAGAAATGGGTGTCCTGGAGATTAGGGGTTTTCAACAAAAGGAGGTCTATATATATGCAGAGATCTCTTCCAGACTTTCATTTCTGCCCCGGAATTGTTCTTGCTGGCCTAAAGCAAGCATTTTAATTTCCAACTCTGCTTTTGCGATCACAGAATAGACTAGACTCATAGAATCTTTTTGGTTGGAAGAGACCTTTAAGATCATCAAATCCAACTATTAACCTTACACTGCCAAGTTACTAAACCATGTCCCTCAGCACTACAGAATCACAGAATGATAGGGGGTTGGAAGGGACCTCTGGAGATCATCTAGTCCAAGGCCCTGCCAGAGCAGGGTCACCCAGAGCAGGTTACACAGGACCGTGTCCAGGTGGGGTTTGAATGTCTCCAGAGATGGAGACTCCATTACATCTACATGTCTTTTAAATACCTCCAGCCAGCCTTGTTAGCTGTGTTCTCTCTGACCACGAGGTATAGATCTTCGCTCAGCCCATCAGGAGCTCCCTCTGATGCAGTCATCTCTTCTGGAGGGAGAGAACCACTTCCCATGTGTCAGTTGGTCACTCAGAGCTGGGGACTCTGGGTGTCCCTTGGAAAACTTCTTCGTGACCTCTCTTGGGAAGAAAGTCTGGTCCTTTTCACTTGTCCTGTGCTCTCCCTTGAATATGGAGTGGTTGTAAATAGCAGAGTGAGGCTGGTAAGCGGAATGACTGCATCACTAGCAGCTTGGATATCTCATCTGTACCAATTAAGTGCATCTGCATGCACAGACAAGTTCAGCACTGACTTCTACAGTGATGGGCCCAGGAGGAGCTATTTTTAGCTTCCATCTGTCTCTCTAATGACAGACACTGCCACCCAATTTTCAATTAACTATGTGGCTGCGATGATGGTGTTATCCACAAGCCTCTGCCCGCTTGGGTAGATCCAAGGGAGGACCATGCTGTCTTATCCTTGGCTATTGGAATGGAGAATGGGAGAAAAATAGTCGAAATATAGATGTGGGTTTGTGAAGTGATTTTTCTCACCCAGGTTTTATGGTTCCCTATTGAAAATGCTTATGGCTGCATCTGTGCTGCTCTGATGCTTTGGTAGATGAGTGTCATGGAGTTATTAACTATAGGTTAAAGCAGTGCTGAGATCATTTGGTTGGGCTCAACCTCTGCATAGCACAAGCTGTAAAACTGCCCAGCTGGGTTCCTGCATCCCCTTTACACCTGGCAGCTGAGCACGTTAACAGTGATTAATTTGACATGCTTTCAAAGTGTGGTATGAACTTGCCTTTGTTTGGAGTAGATGTAGCCCTGAGTAAAAAAAGACTGTGACTAAAGCCAATCTTAGGCATGGGACCACGGGAGGCTTCTCTTGTATGTCCTGTCTGCGTTGTCAACTTTAGTCTCATGTCCTTAGTTCTATCTGTGCCCTGAACTGGGCAGGGAGGACAGGTTTGCAAGGATGTACCATGTCTCTTCTTCTGAGCCCTTTATAGAATCATAGAATCATCTGGATCGGAGGGGACCTTCAAGGTCATCTAGTCCAACCCCCCCCGCAGTCAGCAGGGACACCCCCAACTAGACCAGGTTGCCCAGGGCCTCGTCAAGCATCCCCTTGAATATCTCCAGGCATGAAGCCTCAACCACCTCCCTGGGCAACCTGTTCCAGTGTTCCACCACCCTCATAGTAAAGAACTTATTCCTAATGTCTAATCTAAATCTGCTTTTCTCCAGTTTAAAGCCATTACTTTGCCTGATCCCTTTGTATTTCAACCGTTCTCACCTCTAAGATGTTGTGTGTTATAGGCCTCTGGGCTCACAGACAATCCTGAAATGCGTTTGCATAGAGTCATAGAACAGTTGGGGTTGGAAAGGACCTTAAAGATCATCAAGTTGCAACTCCCCTGCCATGGACAGGGACACCTCCCATCAGACCAGGTTGCTCCAAGCCCCATCCAACCTGGCTTTGAACGCCTCCAGGGATGGAGCAGCCACAGCTTCTCTGGGCAACCTCGGCCAGTGTGTTACTACCCTCATGACAAAGAATTTCTTCCCGAGATCTCACCTCAATCTCCCCTCTTTCAGTTTAAAACAATTCCCCTTCCTCCTAGGGCTCCCCTCCCTGATCAAGAGTCCTTCCCCAGCTTTCCTGGAGCCCCTTTAGGGACTGGAAGGGGGCTCTAAGCTCTCCCCAGAGCCTTCTCTTCTCCAGGATGAACAACCCCAACTCTTTCAGCCTGTTAATAGAGATGTGGGAGACTGTAAGTGTCTCCTAGATAATTTGATCTCCTAGATAATTTGGTCTATGGGAGGTGTCCTTGCCCAGGGCAAGGGTTTGGAACTGGATGATCTCTAAGGTCCCTTCCAACCTGAACCATTCTATGATTCTATGAATTTGTGTGACAAACAAGGCAGTCTCTGATGTGATCTTCTTTCTGGCTTGGTGTAAACTGGCTGTCTTGTGTCATCTTTGTGAATCGCCTTTGCCATAGCCATCCTCAGTCTCTCTCCCTCCGCAGGTGATGTGGCTGCCGGACACGGAGAGGCAGCTGGTCAGAGAGATTGCGCCAGGTTTCCAGCAGACTTCTGGCCTCAAGCTGGACGCAGAGCGCATGAGGGAGAAGGGCATCGTGAAGCTCAACCTGCGTTACACCAAGGTCACGAACGAGGATGTCAGGTACAGCCCTTGGTTTGGACTTTTGGTAGCCCATGTGCTCCATGGTGGGTGCATCCCTGTCCCAGTAGCATCTTTTCTCACCATCCCAGGCTTTCTTACCTGCATGAAGGTATCTTTTCAGATGGATTTCCTCTTGATAAACCTTGAGCTGTACAAGCTTGTCCCTACCCATCACCCAGAATCCAGGCTGTTCCTGGATTCAGCTGACGAACAGCTGACTCTAATAACTCTACATGCTAATTCAGTATGCGATGATCCTTTTTGAAATACAAATATATGAATAGTCTGATTCTTATTACAGTCAGCCCTGGAAAAAGTGAAGGCTTTTCACACTGACTACCTCTGAGTGCTGTCTTATCCTCATTAGCAGTTGCCCTTTGCTTCTGTTCGTCTGCTCCAGAGTTGCTACCACAGAATTTTGATTAGTCCAAAGTCTGGATATGCTTTGAGAAATTTCTCTTTGCAGAGAATTCACCCGTTTCATTACTGTCCTTTGTCAGTTGTTTAGCCTGGTCAGGTCTGCTGTTTAATGAGACTGGCACAGCGTGAGGTTCCTCTCCTCCTTGAGCCTGTGTTTGAACCATGTGGTGACTTAGCTCCCAGCTTTGCCCCTTCTCAGAAAGGGTGGATTGTCTCTAGTACAACTTTTCTGTTTTTTAGAGTTTAAATTTTTTCCCCAACGAAGAAATAGTTGAAAGTGAAAGAGAGTTTCAGAAGAAAAGTCTCTTCAAAGGATTTGTCTTACTGTACGTTTGGGCTGGGAGTAGGGAAGAGCTGAGCCTATGGCTGTTTGGGACCATGGTCCTATTTAGTGTAATCCAGTGGTGTCTTTCCGTGGCTGTCTGCAATCAGTCTAGTTGCTCACCCTTAAAACCAAGCCGATGCTTTACCTGCAGGATAATTCCTGCCTCTTTCCCTGCCCTCCCATACCTATTTGCTCTATTTCATGGGGAGGACCATATGCCAACTCTCTCATCTATCACAGCTCATCCAGCCCCAGTCTCTCATCAATCCTACCTCAGCTGTCTCCAAAATCAGACCTGTCACCTAAGTGTTTGTTGAACTCTGAAAGCCTTGGGGAGACCAGTCCTGCAGCACGAGCCAGAGCAGGCTCAACAAGCCCTGGTATAACACGGTTCTCTCAATTCCCCGTCCCCCTCCAAAAAAAAAATCAACATCTGAACATAACATTGCTGTGACCACCTCTGCCCTTGAGAATCCCTTAGCCCTTGGAGTAGCTTGATCATGTTGTGAGCTTTGAGTTGACCACATCTTGTACAGTGGCCTCCCACCTCAAAGTGCTTTGCAGACAATAAATTGCAAGGATTAATCTCTCCGCTGGAGATCAGCGATGTGTCTGCTTTGTGGATAAGGAAACAGAGCAATTTATGCAAATGGTATGGGTACAGGGAGTCCACTGTCAGTGCTTGGTTGGCTGCTGTCTGCTCTTGCACCTCAGCTTGCAGTTTCAGCTTCTTGGAAAATAACCTCAGGAGACTGGAAGCTGTAAGTCTGCAACTGTCCCCAAAACAGGGGCGTGAATGTTGGAAATACACTCTGTCAGGTTTTAATTAAGTAAATTGCCGATGAAGTGTTACAGGCGTCTGAGCCAGATGTTAATTTTGCGTCAACATGATGAGGCGGTTGTTACCAAAACACACTGTGTCCATCATTCATGAGGAAGTATCTGAGATGGTTTGTGGCCTGGGTCAGGTAGCATCCAAGAGGTGAGGAAAGCTTTCAAGTTCAAACCATTTGATTGCAACACCCTTGGGTTGCTCATGAAGTGACCATGCCCTGTTAAAAAACCCACCTATTTCATGCAATTCAAAACCAAATAAATCTAGCTGTGATTTCAGCGGTGGCTGATGGCCAGAGCTCTCCTCTTGGAGGGGAGGGTCTGACGTTCGCTGGGGGGGACTCGCATCTCACCCTCTCTGTCTCCTGGCAGGGACTACGCCATGGCAAACCTGAGCGTGAATCTCTACACTGTGAACGAGCCCTGGCTATACTCCATCCTGTGGTGCGCCGGCGTGCAGTCGGTCACCTCCGACAGCTCCCATGTCCTTCGCAAGGTGCCTTTTCCCATCTGGCTAATGGTAAGCAGGATGCCTGGGAAGGTGCCGTGAACCACTGGAAGGAGGAGATGCCACTGGGGACGTGTAGAGGTGGCCGTTGACTGCTGGAACCATAGGGCTAGCGGTTTTCTCCAGGAAGGTTTGGTTGGGTTCAACATGCTGTTGGGCTTGGGAGTTTTCCCTCTCTGTATGTCTGAGATGGTAACGGATCGATGTTCCTCTTGCACAGTCCCTTCCTACAGATGGTCCCTGACTCTCCCCATGTAGGGTTTGGGAGCCTTGGACACTGTGTTGCATGCCCCACTTAACCCATATGATTTTTCCTATTTTTCTCCAATGGAAAAACACCTTCCCAGACTTGCTGAGCAGCTGGAGAAGCAGACACACAGGTGAACCAGCAAACCTGGCTTCTGTGTTTCTGCCAGGCTGCAAAACTATTTTTTTACCCTGGTTTTAATACTGAGTGAGGACAAGTTTTACTACTGGCTGTCCTATTGCCGGACAAGGAATAACCAGAGACCAAAGGTAGCCCCCTTGCCCATTGTGTAGCCCGTAAACTCTCTGAAAATTCCCCTAGCACTTTGGGTCTCTGAACCAAACAGAAATATTTGTATACTTATACCACTGAGGTAGGAAACTTTCAGCCCACAAAGCTCTGAGAAACTGTCAGCATGTGAAAGGAGGGAGAGTTTAAAATTGTTCCCAGTTGTGTTTTTTCCTGATAACGTCATTTTGGGTGACAGGCCAACATTAGATGTGTCATAAACGTTGTGATTTATATACGACCCCTGCAGCTCTATGCTTTTCTTTCTGCCCTGGTGGTAACTTTAGCAGTGTGTGGTCTCACTGTGATTGTACAAACCAGAAGGTTTAAGGTCTGCTTCTGCTTTTTGTCTTCCAGCCTCCAGACGAGTACCACCTAATCTGGATCACATCTGATCTCATTTCATTTATCGTAATTGTAGGAGTTTTTATATTCCAGAAGTAAGTAGCATTGATACAGCTCGACTCTTGTGTATTTGTGGTGTGGGTTTTTTTGTTGTTGTTGTTCAGAGCGTGGGGTGGAGATGGGACAGAGGAGCACCGCGCTCCTTGGGCATTTGGATTGCAATAGGAGGGGAACCATTTGTTAAAAATCCCTAGAAAGACTGCAAGCAATAATTCCACTTCTGAGATATGACATTGAATTGGATGAAGTCACTACTCTTTAAGAAGAATGAGAGATCTCAAAATAGTAGATAGATGCCTTGTTTCGCTCATAAACACGTGTGGGAGAGAAACTGTAAATGCTTTAGGGAAATGGATGTTGAGAAGGAGATTAAAATGCTTTAAAGGAAGAAGAGGAGATATTTTGAGATTCCACCATTACAGTCTTCAAAAAAACCATGTCATAGTTTTCTTAAATCAGTTTATTCCTGTTTGGAGAAAGAAATAGAAATATCGACAGAATCACAGAACAGTTAGAGTTGGAAGGGATCTTAGTGATCATCCAGTTCCACCCCTCTTCCCTGGGCAGGGACACCTCCCACCAGACCAGGTTGCTCCAAGCCCCCTCCAACCTGGCCTTGAACCCCTCCAGGGATGGGGCAGCCACAGCTTCTCGGGGCAACCTGGGCCAGGCTCTCACCACCCTCACAGCAAAGAATTTCTTCCTGAGATCTCATCTAAATCTTCTCTCTTTCAGTTTAAAACTGCTCCTCCTCCTCCTAGGGCTCCCCTCCCTCATCGGAAGTCCCTCCCCAGCTTTCCTGGAGTCCCTTGAGGGACTGGAAGGGGCTCCAAGGTCTCCCCGGAGCCTTCTCTTCTCCAGGCTGAACCCCCCCAACTCTCTCAGCCTGTCCTCCCAGCAGAGGGGGTCCAGCCCTCCCAGCATCTCCGGGGCCTCCTCTGGCCCCGCTCCAACAGGTCCATGTCTCTCCTGTGCTGAGGCCCCAGAGCTGGAGGCAGCACTGGGTGGGGGGGTGTCTCCCCAGAGCGGAGCAGAGGGGCAGAATCCCCCCCCGGCCCTGCTGGCCACGCTGCTGGGGATGCAGCCCAGGATGCAGGGGGCTTTCTGGGCTGCCAACGCACATTGCTGGCTCATGTTGAGCTTCTCACCCACCAACACCCCCAAGTCCTTCTCAGGGCTGCTCTCATTCCTTCTCTGCCCAGCCTGGATTGGGTTTGGGATTGTCCCAAGCCAGGTGCAGGACCTTGTACTTGCCCACATATTATGATTTAGCAAATCAGTTGCTTAGTTTGATGCATAGAGAAAGGCTCTCTGTTTTCCAAAGAAAAGGGAGATCAAGGATTTCATCAGATCATGGCAGAAACCTCCCTGTTAGCCTGAAAACAGATGTGGTTCATAAACCTAGGAGCAGAGTAACTTAAGACATTGATAAATCAGGAGGAGGTAAATCAACTTCCTAATGTCAGAGTTAGCCAATCCACCCTCCTCTTGATTATACGTGAGTAAGCCACGGTGTCCTCCCGGTGGTGTGCCTTTTCTCCTAGGAGGCATTTTAGCTGTCAGTGGTGACAGTGTAATCACCCTCTCTGGGGAAAAAGCGTGAGCTCGGAGAGAGATGCGCTCCCTCCAGCGAGGAGCAGCACCCTTCTCCTGGGAAAATCTGTCGTTCTGAAATTGCATCCCTTCTTCCCCTGGCTCTAAAATCTCATCTGCTTTGGCATGCACAAACGACCGTCCTAAAGACATCAAGGGATTTATGCTTTCCCTCCTTCCTTGATAACCGAAATGCCTTTGTGTTAGGAGCAGCAATTTCATTCACTTTAACCTCATGAGCCAGTGATTTTGCTATTGCGTTGTCCCAGATCATCTCCTTCCAGCCATCTCTTTCTTTCCCCCTGGGTATTTTTGCCACGTTACAGCAGGCTGTGGCTCCTACCAGCAGCTGTGATGGATTTGGCTTCAGGCCACATGTTGGGCCTGTTTATGATTATGTCTAAATTCATGAATCTCACAGTCCCAAGCTGGCAGACCTGTGCCCAGCAGGTCCCCAGTTCCAGCACGGAGCAGCAAATTCAAAACTCTCCTCTCAGATTAGATTTCCCAACGGTTAATGAAACCGCTGACCGAGACGAGATTAAAATTTTTCTAAGAAGTCTTATGATGTGAATTGTGGCCGATTAAACCCTTCCTCCAGAAGGGCATTGTGGAGGTGCTGTCTGGAAGCTACCTCCACTCCCTCAAATTCATCAGTTGGTTTAATAAGAGATGTCCCTGCTCTTTAGACCTTGTATTTCTCCGTCAGATAGGGAAATGCACAGAGGAGTCTGGAGGCAGGGACTGACCTCTCTGAAGAGCAGAATTTGAAGGCCAAGTTGATGAGATATTTGCAGTCTTTTTGCATCATCTCCCAAAGTCAGTTTTAGAAGGCTTCCCTGAATCAGACCCAGGAGACCCCAGCTGAAGAAATTAAACTGATTCAAACTGCTGAATGGGTCCCAGAGAAGAATGAGATGGTGCATGCTTGGAGAGAGGGAGGAGTCACAGCTCCATGGACTTTGCAACAGCTGGACTCTTCCTCTCTGCACAGATTGAATTTCTTCCAGTTTGGAAGAGGTTTGATGGAGTAGGGCAAGGAAGGAAAGCGTTGTTGAAGGATTTCTCTTCCACCCACCGTGTGTGATACAGGTGAGAAGAGCTGGAAAGTGCCACCAGCTTTCCCTAGTGTCCATCAACCTGGAGCACTGAGCTCCCTGGCCAACCTCTGGTGCAGAAAGGCAGTTGCTCAGACACCTCTGGCCACGTAGAGTCTATAATAGCAGGGTCAAATGTCTTCTTTTGGATCTCTCCCTTGGGACAACTCAACCCTGAGTCAGTAGAAGGAAGAATGAGAAACTCAAGCACCAGAAGTTGGACTTTCTGCAGCAAAGGGCTCGCTCTTCCAAGAGCTTTGTGTGGGAGAGACCCATTTCCCTGCCCTTCCAGTTTCTCCACCACGTGAAAGGATTGGTAGCAGCGTTGAGGATCTATCAAAACCAAATCACAGCGGAATTACCCTACTACTGCCTGCTGATGTGATTCAGCTCTGGGAAATGGGGCTTGGCATTTGGCCTTCAGTGTTGTGGTTGGTTGTTTTTTGGTTTGTGGTTCGGTTATTTATTTATTTTTTCCCTAAGTCCTTTTTGGGGCAAAACAGAGCTGCTTCCTTCATGCAAGGATGAGGGGGCGGGTGGGAACAGAGCCACCGCTTCGATGTGCTCGTCCTCTCTCCTACGCATGGCTTGTCTCTCCTCCGTAGCCGTGGGTAGGGATTGCTCCTGCTGTTCTGCTTCAGCCCCGGTGACAGGATCGTGGCCGCCTCTCCGGAGGGGAAATACCAACTGTGATGGATGACTTCNTTTTTTTTTTTTTTGCCTCTTTGCCTTGTTTATTTTCTTACTGCTCTGACTGTTGTGCATGTTCCTCCTCTTTCTCTCTCTGCTGCATTCTGGCATCTCACAGCTATCACATGATCAGGTAATTCTGGTGCTTTCCTCCTCTTTCTCTTTTTTTCATTCAACCTTCCTTTCTCTCTCTCTCGCTTTCTCCCTCTCTGCCTGTGGCTTCACTGCAGATGGACAGGGCAGGACGCAGTTTTTCACGATGCTTTCAAACATCTGGCTTCATGGGAGGGGGGACCATGAGGGTCGGAACATTGCATAGTCCATAGCCATGAGCACCACGGGAGCCTGATGCTGAAGCCGGTGGATGTTTTGAAGGCAATCTGACCTTCTGTTACAATGATCCAAGTCACTGCCTTTTAAAACAACCCTATGCTGAGGTCCTGCAGTGTGTTGTAATTGGGAAATTCCCAGTGGATGTAATGCTTTCTCCATGGAAATAATCCCATGCATTCCTTTAGTGCATTTACCAGACGTTTTTGAGACCGACCTCTTCTAAATTGGCCAGGTCTAAAGAAAATAATATAACCTGCTCAATTATATAAAGTGGCGCTTTTCTAGCCCTGGGAATGAATTAATAAGGCTAATAGCTGGGAAGTTTGGCTCATCAGCTGCTGCACTCAGAGCCTGGCATCTTTCAGGAGTCTCTTCCCAGTTACACCACTGTGAAACTGGAAATGGGGTGTGAAAATAAATAGCACCCAAGAAGAGAATGAGCCTGAGATGCTGTGTTTGAAAGTGCCATCAATTGGAAACCCAGATTCCTCCTTGTACTGGTGCTGTTTTCTCCACCAGTTGTTCTCATCCCCTTGGAGGGGAGCGCTGTCACTTTTCTGCAGTAAAGCCTTCACCGCCTCCGTACTCCGACCAAACTCTTCACGTGTTACCTCTCCATCCCTTCTGCTCTGTGCCATGGGGTTGTATTTCTGAGGACTTGGCTACTTCCCTATACCTGTGCTTACCTGCTCCTCTCCCTCTGCCCACCCCACCGTCTTGGGGGTCGGGGTTGGCCACCTTCAAGCGTTGCCTGCTCCACGAGGTACCTTGGACTTGTGGTATTACGTCCTTGCGGTGTCTCCCCAAAAGAGGATCTGGCTATGGGGCTGGGCTGAGCCCTTCTATGGGTGCAGGGAGGTTGGGTGTTGTCCCCTTCTTGCCTCCCCTTTGCTTGCAGATAAGGAGAAGACAGACATGGAGGAGCTGGGCAGGCTTTAGACAAGAGTAGTCACAGGATGGGGACTCTGGTTGTGGCTGGCTTGGCTGTTTGCTCACTCCATCTTATCACCTCGGTACCAATCAACCCTGTTTTTTCCCCGACCTGCCCCTCTCCCATCCCCTTTCCCTGCCATTTGGCATCTCCCCTTCAAACCAAGGGTCCGGTCGTGGCCCTAACATGGTGTCTGCTGTCTCTGTGTTGTTGTCCCAGTATTTTTTAGTCTGTTCTCACCCTGTGTCCGTCTGGTCCGCTTTGATGCCAACCTCCCAGAGCAAGACCTACCTGCTGTCTGTCTGGCCTTTTTGCGTGCTGCTGTCCTAAACGTTGGCTGATCACAACAGAGTCCAAGGGGGTAGGAGAGGAGCTCTTTTCTATTAAACAAGCTTTCTGGAGACCCAAAGGCTACCGAGCACAGCAGAGAGTGTCGTAGAATCATAGAATGGTTTGGGTTGAAAGGGACCTTAAGGATCATCTAGTTCCAAACCCCCTGCCCTGGGCAGAAACACCTCCCACCAGACCAGGTTGCTCCAAGCCCCATCCAACCTGGCCTTGAAGCCCTCCAGGGATGGGGCAGCCACAGCTTCTCGGGGCAACCTGGGCCAGGCTCTCACCACCCTCACAACAAAGAATTTCTTCCTAATATCTAGTCTAAATCTCTCCTCCTTCAGTTTAAAGTATTCCATATGGCGTTGGATTTGCATTGTGATTAAATGGACTGGTGGCTCTTCTAAGAGGGTATTTCAAAGTATGCCAAAAAAAATGGGTTAACCCTCTCCTAACTTGTTCAATCAGAGCAATGCATCTGTGAGAGAGGGTCATCAGCCCTTTGAGCATAATTAACCACCCTGGATCTGGCCACAGCCACCACATGAGATGGGGAGCAGAAAGCAGTGGTCATTCCTCTTGGAAGGAGGAGAAGAAAAGCCCTTGGTCCCCAAACCCCTTTGAGGTTGGGCTCTCTATGCCTCAAAAGAGCCCATTTTATCCATGGGACATCTAGGACCTGTGGGCAAGAGATCATCATGCCTTTTGGCCGCGCAACCCAGCCTCATGCTAAAAATGCTGATGATGTGGGCCAAGAAAAGACTTCTTGTTGTAGAAATATATTTTGATACTGATCATAGTTTATGGAGGGTCTTACCCAGTGAGATCCTATGCACTTCCAACCACATTAACCTTAGTGGGATCTGCCTATGTGTGACATTAAGGGCAAAAATGGTCTTTTTCCAGGTCAAAGTATCTCAGCTGAGATGATGATGACAGGAGAAAAATATTTTTTTAAATTTTAAAATTTTTTTATACTTTAATATCTTTGCCTCCTTGTGCTTCCTCCATATTGCTTCTGTCCATGGGTCTGGGAGTTGTGTTGTGTTGCTGTCCCATCCCTTCTTCTCTTTGTAGCAGAGCCTCCGCCTTCATCTGTACTCCGGTCAAAGCCTGATGGTGTGCTGTCACCCACTGGCATTTGGGAAAGGGATGGAAACCCCAGGAAATCGATATGAGCTAGGTTTTCCAGGAAAAGATATAGAATGTCTTTTGTGGATCTTCCTTTGCCAGGGTGATGATGTGAACCCAGGCTGGGGACATGTGGGGGCTGCTCAAACCGTCTCTTCCTGGGGCTGGTTGGGGGTTAGAAATTTAAGAGAAGGTGCTTGTCATCTTAAAAAAAAAAAAAATCCAAAAAAAAAGACCTTCTCTTGTGTGGATGAGCCACTAGATGGTGCCAGAAGATCAGAAGCCCATAAACCACCCTAAATCCCTGCTGTTTCTTCATCAAATGGCTTTATAGCATCCCTGGCTCTGGTAGGGAGAATGGAACTTGCTTGAAAGCCTTTCTCTGTGGTCAGGAGGTAGGACAAATCGATGGGGCTTGGGCTATGAAAGCCTGGACTAAACAACATCCCTTTGCAATGGGATGTTGGGTACGGCTGCTTTGTCTGAGCCCACCAAGCCCTGTTTCCCGATAGCAGCCCGACTTTAACTCCTGGTGCCAGCAGCTCAGCAGTTTAGGGTCTGCTAGAGGGGTGCTCTCAGGCTAAAAAACAGCTTTAAAAGCAAAATCCCCCTCGAACATGCTGCTGTTGCTTGTTACTAACATCAGTAATTTTCTTTACATGCATTCAGTAATGACAGTAAAACTCTGGCTAATTTTAAGTCAAGCCGAGTTCCCAGCACCCTCATGTTGTTTATGTGGTGGAAACTTTTGGTGGACACCAAGTTTCATCCAGGCTTAAAAAGTGTAGGTTTTGGGTAGAAGCATCTAAGCAGAGGTGGCATTTGGGGAGGGAAGTGCTCTGGGAGAAATCATGTTCAGGGAAACTGTATGTCACAGCTACCTGTGTGGGGGCAGTGTCTTTGCTGCATCTTAGGTTTGAGACTTTAATTTGTCTTTGAGAGCTCTTTTCCCATGAGGGTGGTCTCTTGTTTTGTTCCCTCTTTCCAACCCTAAGAGTCAAAATAGCCCTAACTCCTTAGGGCAGTGGGGTAGCTGATGTGATAGAGGTATCTGCAGTCCTTGGTGAAATTAGCAGAATTAGGATGCTCAAGGTGGTTAAAGATGACCTGCTTGAATGTCTGTACCCCTCTGAGATAACATGCTCATCTCTGAACATCCTCCTACCATGCGGGGTTGCATAGGTGCGAGGGAGCAAAGGCATGAGGCTCTCTGGGACTTGCTGGTCTCAACACTGTTGGTGGCCGCTTGCCTTGAGGATACTCCCGTGGTTGGGGGGACCAGCTATTGATATCACCCTCTTGTCTTGCAGGTGGCGCCTAGGAAGCATCAGGACCTACAACCCGGAGCAGATCATGCTCAGTGCTGCTGTTCGCCGGTCTAGCCGGGATGTCAAGATCATGAAGGAGAAGCTGATCTTCTCGGGTACGGGTGGGGGCTAGTCGGTCAGAGCCCTTTGCTCCACCCCTCGGCCATCCCCCTACTCTCTGCTGGTGGTGGTCTTGATATGGATGTCATCATCTGCTGGTGGGACAGGGTGGCTGGACTGACCCTGCTGCACTGAACCACCTGTGGGATATAGTCCTGGTTCATCCATCCCAAACTGGTGCTCGTCTGAGCACTGGTTTGCTGAGAAATGCTGTCTAACTTCCCAAGTTGTGCCACGCAGCTCTCATAGTGTCCCACATCATCTCTGCTCTGAGTTGTCAACAGTGTGTCAAAAGCTATAAAGCCCATTAAAATAACGTTATAGGTCACCAGAAATAGTGGTGGTGAGTTTTGGGGTAGACCTAGAATTCAACAGCTCTGTGGACCGAGGTGTTCCTAAAATCCTTGTGTTCCTCTCAGCATTTTTATGTGTTGGAACATCTCACCGCACCTCTAAGAAAGATCTCAGAAATGTGTAGAAAGAAGGAAACATTTAGCTTTAAAAGATTAAAGTTGGTCCACGAAGCTGGAAAACTCACATTTGAAGGAATGTGAATATAATCTCCCCTTGAGCTTTGTTACGGGCTTTCTTTTTTTTTCATATTTAGGGGCTAGAGATCTCCAGCAGGGATCAGGGTTTATTGTACTGGGCAAATACACAGCAAAACGGACAACTCTTGCTTCAAAGAGCTTATTGTGTGAAATGCGGGCCTGATTCTGCCCTCCAGAGGTGGTGAAAATCAGCTGTAAATCCAGGGAATCTAGAGAGGCAAAGGCGTTGGTCACAGCAGAATTAAGCCCC
>VXAK01016854.1:79272-103528 GCA_013399435.1 Arenaria interpres | reverse complement strand
AAAAAAAAAAAAAAAAAAAAAAGCAAACACCCAAATAAAACAAAACTCAGAAACCAAGTAGATGACAGTTGTCTTTTATTCCCTCCCTGTGGTGGATCACAGCCAGCCCAAGGGCGGTCTCAGCTCTCTGCTCTTGACCTTCAAGGCCTTGTGGAGAGCAGCCTGGTTTTGGGTCACTCTGCTGTTCGCACGGAGCTGGTTCCCAAGGCAGCCGAAACCAGGCGGAAGGTTGCTGGAGTTGTGAATGGGTCTTGGCTCAGTCCCCGTGGCCTTCTGCTGTTGGGTTGCTCCCTTCCTTGCTGGATCTTGGTCCACACAACGCTCAACGAGAGAATTCCCATTGAGTGTGAACTTCCTTTGAAGCTTGGTGTGCGCTGCCTTGAAAGCGATGGGTCCATCAAAGATGTTTACTGTGGAGGGAACGGGAGCTGAGGTTTAGTTTTTTGGGTGCTGGCCAAGCTGGGCTGCAGAGAAGTCTGGGAGAGACTGGAGGGAGAAGTCACCTTGCAGAGGAGAAGGTGGCCTGGGGGGATGCAGATGTGCATCGCATTCAACGCACAAAGCAGGCTTGGAAAGGCCAGAAACAAGCCGCGATCAAAACTGCCTCAAGCAGTTTGTTCTTGTTTCGGCAGCACTAAATTGCTCTATTTTTATTATTTATCTTTTTTTTAAGCTGTATTCCGGTAGAGTTTTGAAACCCTAAAGTCTTGGGCTTAGTGTGTAAGAATTGGGGGTGAAAGTGGCCAACTTATCAATGTAAGAGAAAAATACCCCTATTAATAATGAAAACGTGACTTGTGATGCTTTAATAAGCACCTCCGAAGCAGTGCAACACAAGACCTTAGTTTATTTGCATCAACTCTGGGTTTTTATGAATGTAAGTGGAATAAGACCCTGGTCCATGCTTCCTCCTACCTTCCCCAAGTACTGTCCTTCTGTATGGTACTCTCCCAAGTCTGTGAAACACGGTGTGGTTTTTTCCTGCAGAATTGCAAGATTTTGGTAGATTTGAAGGCTTTTGAGAACAAAGTTGCTTCTCCCTTTACTGTGGTGCTGTATTGAAACATTCCCGGTGGATTGTCATTGCCAAGTGAGAGATGTTGTTAAATCTCAGCATCTGTTGATAATCACCTGCATGTTCTGTTTTTACCCTTGGAGATGACTTTATTGAAAGGTCAAGTGCTTAAAAGCTTGGAAGCGTTAAAAGCAATCCAACAAAGAGTTGTTTTCACAATTCACTTTTTTCTTTCTTTTTTTTTTATGACGAGACCCAAATTTTATGCGTAATGCACTGACTGTTACCATTATCGTCCTGAATATTTGCTACCGTTTTTTTTTTTTCAAGAGGATGATACTTTTTTGATCAAAATAGACCTAGACCGAAATAAACTCTGCAGTGCTCTGTGAAATAAACTGTCAGTATTCCCCTGCCAGTCTGTGGTGGTGTCATGTGTTCTGGGATTGTTTGCGTAATGATGATGCCTTGTTCTTCTTCCTTTTTCATGCTTTATGAGGGAGCTAAAGGTCTGACCAGAGGGAGTTTTGGAGACCATAGAATCATAGAATTGTCTAGGTTGGAAGGGACCTTTAAGATCATCTAGTCCAACCATCAACCTAACTCTGATTAGAAAAAACAAAATAAAACCCATCTCTGAACCATGTCACTAAGCACTATGTCAACCCGTCTTTTGAATCCCTCCAGGGATGGTGCCTCAACCACTTCCCTGGGCAGCCCATTCCAATCCTTAATAACCCTGTCTGTGTAAAAATTTTTCCTTATATCCAATCTGAACCTCCCCTGGCGCAAGGTCCTCCAAGATCTGTCCTTCTTGAGATCGATACAGTTGTGTTGCATCTCTTCTTGATGACACTGAGCTGAGTGGTGCAGTTAACATGCCTGAGGGATGGGATGCCATCCAGAGGGACCTGGACAGTGCAAATCATGAGGTTCCTGCAGCTGGGTCAGGGCAACCCCGGTACCTGCACAGGCTAGGGATGGAGAGCAGCCCTGAGGAGAAGGACTTGGGGATGTTAGTGGATGAGAAGCTCAACACGAGCCAGCAACATGTGCTGGCAGCCCATAAAGCCCCCCGCATCCTGGGCTGCATCCCCAGCAGCGTGGCCAGCAGAGCCGGGGGGGGATTCTGCCCCTCTGCTCCGCTCTGGGGAGACACCCCCCCACCCAGTGCTGCCTCCAGCTCTGGGGCCTCAGCACAGGAGAGACATGGACCTGTTGGAGCGGGGCCAGAGGAGGCCCCGGAGATGCTGGGAGGGCTGGAGCCCCTCTGCTGGGAGGACAGGCTGAGAGAGTTGGGGGGGTTCAGCCTGGAGAAGAGAAGGCTCAGGGGAGACCTTTGAGCCCCTTCCAGTGCCTGAAGGGGCCCCAGGAGAGATGGGGAGGGACTCTTGGTCGGGGAGGGGAGCCATAGGATGAGGGGAAGCAGTTTTAACCTGAAAGAGGGGAGATTTGGTCCAGGTATAAGGAAGAAATGTTTTACAATGAGGGTGGTGAGACCCTGGCCCAGGTTGTCCAGAGTGGTGGTAATATGTCCCATCCCTGGAAACATTCCAGGTCAGTTTGGACAGGGCTCTGAGCAACCAGATCTAGTTCAAGATAACCCTTCTTATGGCCTGGAGATTGGACTAGGTGGCCTTTTAAGGTTCCTTCCAACCCAAACCATCCTATAGTTCTCTCCCATCTGGCTTTTACAAGACAATAGCTGAAAAATAGTCATGTGAAGAGGAGGTGACTGTGCAGACCGGCATCTTGAACAGTAACTGTAGAATAATTGTTTGGTGCTTGTGGCCACATGGGGACAATGATGCACCCGTAGAACCGATCAGGCAGTAGTTTTAAACCGAACAAATGGGAAGCAATTTATTTTTAACACACATTATGCAAGTCATTGCCCCAGGGTGCTGTGAAAGCGGAAAAACCATAAGCAGGTTCAAAGAGCAATAAATGGCTCATACGTCCATTAGCACTTATTAAACACAGCAATCTGGATGCAAGTTCCAGTTTGGGAAGTCCCCCAGCAGTTCTTCGCTAAATATGTACGTGAAGGGAAAGTCTTGCTTGGTGCTTGCTTTATTTCTTTTTATTCTTTACCCCAGGATCTGTTCCAAGCTGCAGACAGAGGGTGCTTTGGGTGAGAAGGGGATCTGGTCTGGGTCAGCATGGGGTTCGTCTTTGTTAAGCAGCTGTTTTCTCCAGCCCCTGAATGGCTGCGTTGAACTGATAGTTGAAAGGGATTAAAATAAACACAACGCTATCTCACTGGTTGGTGATGGGTACTCAGCACCGTGTCATGAATTTGACTGGCTCTGGGAATACCATTTGACTGTTAAATACAAAATTGCCCTGGGGGAAGGGGTAGAGCTCCTGATACCTATGATATTGAATAATTCCCTAACTGGGGCTGTCCTTGCTGTACCCAAGGGAAAGATATTGAAAAGTTGAAAGCAGAGAAATAAGAGTCATGTAGGCTGTGTCTGTTATTCAAATAAAAGAGCTGAGGATTGGTTGCTGGCTCGAAGCCCAAATGGCTTGGGACAGCCAACATTGTGCTATTTAACTCTTTTTCTTCCTTTCTAAGACTCCCCTTATTTATAAGAGCTTAGTGGTACAGCTGAGATAGTTCTCAGGGTATCTGGGATCCTTTCCAGCCCTTCAAATTTGCCAGTAAAGTCGTAGTCCTGGGGTCTGGGAGGTGATTGCTGATGTGACCGTGCCCTAGGCCTGCCCAGTTATCTGCCATAAGAAGGATCTCTTGTATTTCCCCTGAAGCCTTAATATGGTGCAGTGGCTCAGAGCTTGCAAAGTTCAAGCTCAGTGTGAAAAATCTAGCCACACTGTGAGCAGCAGCAGCGGCGTGAGGCTGAAGGCTGGTTCCCCTTCTCCTGGGCTCTTGGTGCAAGCAACCTCTTCTTGGCTGAAGCTCCTGACCAGGTTTCAAGCTCAATGTGAGTATTGATCATGTATGAAATAGCAACCAAGTTTTGGTTTTTTTTTTTCCTTTCTTACTTTTCTCCCTCTCTTCCTTCGGGACCTTGCTTCTGTTCTAGTTACTTCTCTGCCCTTACTCATCTACTTGGCTTATCTGCTTCGGTCTCTTCTCCCGGAGGTTGGTGACTTCCCTTCCCTTCTGCAAACTGGCTCAGGGTGGAAAGAGGGTGTTCTGACTCTCTCCATGGCCGGGTGGAACCATGGATGGTGGTGCCAGGAGCGCACAGACAGCTGTCTTGGATAGGACGCATTTCCTTCTCTTGAGCATGTGGTGGGGAGGTATAGACCACAGCATGATCAAGTCCTAGTGACTGTCTTCCTTAAGATGTCTCACTATGGCCTCCATTACCTGATTTATCCAAACCTCTCTTCTACCCTTCCTCTTGTGCTTTTCGCTCTTTTTTTGTTTTCTCTTCAGCTTAGCTGCATCCCTTCTCCTTCCAATTCTTTTCTCCCCCTGAGATCCATACTCTGCTGCTCCTTCAGGCAGCTTTGGTCCTACATTCACTGAGACCTTTCCCCAACAGATGCCTGGAGTTCCTCGTTCTATATCCTTGTATTTCCTTTTGCATCTTTATTTAATGCTTGCGGCTTTGTGCCTAATGGCTTTGTGTGCCAGCGGCTGAGCATTTTTAATCCGAAGAAGGGTTTTTAGAGTCCAAATGAGCTGTAAGATCAAGGCACTGGGAGCAAAGGAGAAGTTGAGCTCCTATCCCTGCATAAGGTGTCCTTCCTCCAGTGCTGCATAGCAGACACCCCTTTCGAACGCCTCCTCATCCTTTCACAGCTCTGTGGTGTATTTAATACCCTGTTTTTTATGGAAAAATGCCACAAGCGTGGGTTGCAGCACAGCCTTTGCACAGTGACAACCACTTTGGAGCATGGTGGCATCACACAGGGAGATCCAGGGCCAAGTGCAGCCTGGCTGTAGAAATGTGCTCGATAGGTGGCTTGGCATTGGCACGGGGACAGCTGCACCCTGCAAAGCCACTTCATTGTGGTCACTTTGTGTGTTGACAACCCTTAGTAGCTGGTCCCTCCCACACCCCCCACGGCTTGAAGCTGGGGTTGGGTTTTGAACAGGTTGGTGGCCCCATGCTTTATGGTTGCAAGGAGACGACAGCTTTGCAAACTTGCTGAGGAGTTTCCAACACTCCAGAGACCTTTTTGCTGAGGACAGGGTCAGTTCTGTGCTGACGTTTGTCCTGATGACCCGCTCCTGGTCATCTCTCTCTCCATCCATGTGGCGGACATGGTGACATCCCTGGTCGGTGCAGCCTGGCAGTGCCAACTCCATCAGGGTGGAAGGTCTTAAGAGCAAATCCCCCCAACCTTCCCAGCCCAGTGAGCAGGCTAGGAAACCACAGTCCCTTCCAGGTTGCCGGCGATTCATATGCAAATGTTGGGAGCAAGCAGGATGCCAGCTTGTGCCCTGCATCCCAGCCATGGGAGAGGAGCAGAAAGGAGCCAGCCAGCAAACACGGCTGTCGTGTCCCACGGAGGGGTGATTTCCCTGGGATGACAACACGCAGGGGCTGGTTATTATTAATATTTCCCTTCTGTCTAGTGTGAAATACTTCAAATCGTTTGAAATGATGCTGGGCAAGGAAGGGAAGGCTGCATCACGTTAGGGGCTTTGACAATCTCCAGCACAAGGGTTACTCCGAGGAGCTTTCCCGGGGCCACTTTGATCCCTGCTACGAGGATTTAAAAATTCAGCCAACAACTGGGATCAAGATGGAGGGGAGGGTGCACAAAGCCACCGGGGGCAAACCTCTCCTTCTGTCCTCATCATCCTCAAGGACCTAATTACCTAATTATCACACGTTAATGAGAGGGACTGCAGCTCTTCCCTGAACCAGTCCATTCCTGCTCCGGGCGTCTTTTTACTCACAGAGCCGTATTTTATTTATCGGCTTTAGTGCAGTTTCCAGCGAGACGGAGTCTCTCTACCAAATGAATCGTTCCACCTGGACCTCAATTTGCTCTCCAGATGGCTCGGCCCTCTTAAGCTGCCCTGGTGTGATATATTTTTCCCTGAGCTGCGATGGGTTTTCCCTGGGTCCTGGCTCCTCCCTGGTTGGCTGTTATTGACAGCTGCATGGCTAATGCCCTGTAGCTCTCTGGCATGTCATTCAGGAGAAACAAAAGCAGACTTCTCCCCCCACCTCTCCGGCAAGGAGGATAAAGGGGATGCTTTTGTGCTTCCCCAAGCCTTGCTGCAGAAGCGCTGAGCGGGCTTTGCAGAGAGGACCTCTGTCCGTGCAGAGCCTCCAACGTGGATGGGAGGTTTCCGAGAGCGAAGTTGAATCTTTGCTAAGGTCCCACCTGGAGAACGCAACCTGTGGGCCAGGTAAGGTTCGGCTTCTTGCTCTAGCAGCTGGGCAGGCTTGCAAGATAATAATAATAACACTAATAACGCAGCGTTTCCTGCTGTGTGGTACTTGGATGGAGAAGGTGACCCAGAGAGGAGGGTGCATGGATGAGGGCAATGGGGCAAGCACAATCTTTCTTTGGCTTTGGCATCATTTGTCTCATGGGTAGACAGGAGGGATGTGAGCTGGGGAAGGGTTTTTTGATTAACTGGGGGGTGTGTGTGTGTCTCTTTGTAAGGAGGGCAGCCTGAGGCTGTTTCTTCCCAGCATTGAGCCATGCAGAGCTGTGCGTGACCCCGATGGCTGGGAAACATGTGCGGATCAGGGGGAGAAGTGGGGATAGAGGTGTGTTTGTCTTGGCTGGAGCCATGTGTGTCGGCGAAACGTGGAGTCTGCCGTGCTCTTTGCAAAGGTGTCTCTGACAACTGCCTTTGTTGGGACTTCTTAAAACCACTTTGAACTGACCGACAGTGTTTCCCTTCTGTACGCAGCCCCGAGCACCCGTCAGCGGCGTTTGGGGTGTTTAGAGCCTTCACCAGAGGATTTCTTAGATGTTCAGTTAGGGCTTGTCACGCTGCTTCACTGCTCTTTAGTTCTCTGCATCTCCCCTGTGGCACGGGAAGAGGTGTTTTCCCCACTGCTGAGGGATTCTGGAGGCACAAAACGATATGGTGGCACTTTCTCAGGTGGTGGGGTGAAGATCCTCAGGGCTAGATTTGGTTGTCCTACACACAGCCACCCCGGTGTGCAGGTGCAGCTAGGAGGTGTCCTCTGGGGCATGGGAGAATCTGAGCACCTCTGGGGTCTGTGGTCTGACATGATGGCTGTCTGGGAGGTGCAGGTGTAGGAAAAGGCTGGAATAGGCTGCCCAGGGAGGTGGGTGAGTCACCATCCCTGGACGTGTTTAAGAGTTGTTTAGATGTGGTGTTGGGGGATATGGTGTAGGGGAGAACTTTGTAGAGTAGGGTTGATGGTTGGACTCGATGGTCCCAAGGGTCTTTTCCAACCTGAATGATTCTATGATTCTATGAAAAGAGATGAAGGACTAGAGCTAAAACAGGGATTTTGACTCATGAGAAATTCAAGGTAATCCTCCTGGAGGGATGTGCAACCTGCCTTCTTTCAGGAGTGTGGACACCACAAAGCCACTGATGTTTGGTAACTTGTCACCCCAGTGGGGACTTGTGCTCCTGCCAGAGCCTGACTTACGGGGCCCATAATAGCAGAGCCTGAGCACACCGAAATAGGCTCTTTGCTGTTACAGATCCTCAGAAAAGCAACCTAAAACCTTCATGACCATGGTTGAATCTTCGATCAGGAGTGTTCTGCTGATGGCCCTCACTGGCACCCTCACACAAGGAGTAGTGCTGACTCTGCTGTGTTTTAAAAACACAGGTTGTGGCATTGCTGTGTCCCTTTTACTTAACATCCAGCTGGTGAGAGCAGTTGGGCAAACACCAGGATCCCCTCCTTGCTCTTGCCCCCCAGTATCTGGGTCTGTGCAACAGTGATGGTTCAGGGTGAGCTTTTGGGGAGAAGTGAAGGAAATAGGGCAGCACCAACCTGTTAGTGGGTCTAGGATGGCAGAGGCAGAAGTTGAGGGTTTGGGGTCTCTGATCCTCTCACTGTTGTCAGATAGTTGATTCTCATCACTATTTCAATGCCCTGATTTTTGGATCTCCCCCTCTGCAGGCAGAGGTCCTTCTCCCTAGAGACTGCTTTTTACAGGTGATGACCTGTAGAGGTGCCTCCTCCTGACTTGAGCAGAGATCACCCATTTGGATGTGCAGCTGTTTGGACCCTCCAGGCTGAGCACCCAACTTTCCCTGTCCTACAGGGATGGGTCCTTCTGCTCAGGCTGTCAGTGTGAAGTGTGAACCATTAGAGATCCAATGAGAGAAGTCTGCTCTGCTTCATGGCAATTGCTTTATGAAGTCCTTCAGGAAAGATTTAAAATAATCTGGAGAGCAAATCTAGCAGAAAGGTAGGTCAGATGTAAACATCTCCCCTGCATTTGGGCAGGTCACGTCATAGCTATCTGTAGCAAATCTCAGTCTCACATCCTTACCTCTGGGTTTTTGCCTGGAATAAGATATCTGGGCAAATGTGGTGGATAGAAAAAGTCAAGATATTGCATTGCTTCCAGCTGGGCTGTACCATGGAGCGTTTGCATTTGAGAGGATGGGGAAATGGTTTAATAAGAGCTGCAAGATGTCAGAAAGAAAGGGTTGTCAAGGTGCTAGTACAGCATAGGTTGGGCAAGGCAATTGACTTAAAAGAAACACCTCCTAAAAGCAGAAGTTGGTCTACTGGCATGAGGTTGGGTTCGAAATACCCAATTTAAGTGGAATCTGTACTTCCTTATGGCACCGAGGAAGATGCAGAAACCATGATGGTGTTGGGCACTGCAGTCAGATATTTTAATAACGTACTGTTCTCCTGTCTTCTTCCCTGCTTCCCAATGAGGATGCATCGAATGATGAAAGAAGAATCGAGTTTCAGGACAAGCAGCCTGGAAAATGCGACGCGGGACCCAAGCAAAGAAAAGCTGCACATGAAACTCTGCAGCGGGTCCTGCCACGCCGAGCAGATCCTCCAGACGCTGAACTCCTACCGGCAGAGCGGCATCTTCACAGACGTGGTGCTATTAATTGATGGACAAGAATTCCCCTGTCACCGTGCCACTTTGTCAGCCAACAGCACCTATTTCCGGGCCATGTTTGGTGGCAATCTCAAGGAAGGCCACCAGGATATCATCAATATTCAGAAGATTTCTGCTTCCACGATGTCTCTTCTTCTTGATTATATGTATGGGGGGAATATCATCATTCAGGAGGACAACGTTGAAGGCATCTTGGAACTGTCTGACTTGCTGCAGATCTCCAAGCTCAGAGATGCTTGTGTCACCTTCCTTGAAGGCCAGCTTCACCCATGCAATTGTCTGGGCATCATGAAGTTTGCAGATTCATTCTCCATTGCGTCTCTGACAGAAAAGAGCAAGAGATTCATGCTGGAGTGTTTTGTGGAGGTGTCGTGTCACGAAGAGTTCCTGGAGATGGGTGTGAAGGAGCTGGTTGAATATCTGTCCGATGAGCAGCTGGTGGTCCCCAAGGAAGAAGTGGTCTTTGAAGCAGTCATGCGCTGGGTACGACATGACGTACCTGCCAGAAAGGGAGCCTTGAAGGATCTCCTTGAGCATGTGCGTCTGCCCCTGCTCGACCCCACCTACTTCCTGGAGAAGGTGGAAATGGATGGACTCATCCAGGACTCAAAGGAGTGCATTCCTCTGCTGCATGAGGCCCGCAAATACTACATCCTCGGGAATGAGGTCAGCTCTTTGCGATCAAGGCCCAGAAGGTAAAGCACAATGTCTTCTCTCCTAGACGGGCATGGTCTAAGTTGATGGATTTAAAGTTTGAGGGGAGTTCTTGGGTTGTTTTTTCTTTTTTTTCCTTGTGGTTTTTTTTCTCTGATTGCTTCTGGTTTGGCCTCCCTGTTTCCAAAACGAAGGCCTTGGAGATGTTTGCCTGGTTTAAAGGATTCCTGTGAAGTTTATACTAATGCATGTGACACTTTTTTTTTCGTTGGCAAGAAGTGCTCTGGTCACACTGCTCTGGGTGCACAATGGTGCCATCCAGATATGTGGCCAGCCTATGAGCAAGAATGGGTGCTTATTTCAATCTGCTTTGACCAATGGGTACAGCACTGGGTTGAGACCTTTTTTCCGTTCTTGGCTCTGCCACTGGTCTGTTCTCATTTCACCTCTTTTGGTCTCTCTCCCACCATCTCCAAGCTGTTAGCCAGAAGGCTTGGACCAGTCTCAGTTCTGCTGGCCCATCAGTGTGGTGTCTACCTCAAAGGCATTGCTGTAGGGTCAGGAATTAATATCCAGGGGAAAAAAAGCTGTTATTATCCAGGTGGCTACCTGCATATCCTCAAATTGCTGTTATTTTATCTTATTTTATTTTATTTTATTATTTTATTTTTCCCTGGCGATTTATTTATGAGCAGCAAGAAGATAAAGAGATGTTGCCCCAAGCAGCTGCCAGTGTAAAATGCAGGAGTTACTTAAAAAAAAGATTTCTAGAGGGGTGTGTAAATCTGCACCTTTTTGTGACTTTGAAGTTTGGATTTGACCAATCACGTTTTAAGTCTCTCCTGCTTCTTCATGGTCCCACAGGCCGCTTAGGGTGGGCTTGGTAAGAGTGCTGATGGACACCTCTGCTCTGGGGTGGGTGGCCATATCAAACTGGGTTGGTTTGCAACGCTCCCCACTCTCTTCCAGAGGACACACATGACCACAGGGTTGCAGGGCCAGGTTCTTGTGCTCTCCTGCTCTTCAGACCATGGAGTGATGGGTTTTTTTGCCACTCAGTGGTGGAACATCCCGGGCAGAAGGATGAAGGTTGCCTCAGTGCATCTTAGAAGTCACAACCTGGCATTTAAGGGCATATTTCTGTCAGGTGGAAGGGATGGTTTGACACATCTTCTCTGTGCTGAATATCACAACAGGCTCCGTGATGATCTCCTCAAGGATGCAAACAGCTAAAATTCACTGGGGATAAATCCCACCCCCCAGCTTCCACGTTTTGCCTCCCTCCTTTTACACCTTGGGTCTTAAGTGAGTTGTCCCAGCCTGCACAAACCATGGCAGAGCTGAGGATTGGACCAAGCCTTTCAAATCCTCTTTCATCCTCCTCCCTCCTCTCCCCTCCTTTTGCAGAGCTGTTCCTCTTTTGCCACCTACTCGCTGGCAGGGTTTTTTCCTTCCCCTGCTGTCTGTCTCGTCTGTTCGCTGCAATTAGGGCTGGAGAGAGAGAGATTTCCTGGAAACACTCCTCTCTCCAGGCAGAGAGCTTGTCGCGGGCGGGCTGCCAGGAACAGCTTTCCACGCTCGTGGCTGTGCCTTGAGGATTAGGCTTGATTTGTGCTGGAGGGGGGTGGGAGGATGGTGAGTGGCAGGGGGCAATCTCACGAAGGACTTCTAAAGGTCGTTCCCATTTTCTTTCCCTACGCAGTTTGGACCCTTTTCCCACCCAATCTGGGAGGTGCCTTTGATTTGAATGTGGGGAGAAAAGGGAAGGTGGAGGGGTGAAATGATTTGCCCAGAAAATCAGCTGATGCAGGAGAGGCCCCTGCTCTCTATCCATCGGACTGTGCTGCCAATGTCCTAAATAGGATGGGAGGGGTGATGGAAAGGATTAGTCTTGGCTCAGGGAATTACCCATGCCTTTCATGGTCTAGGTTCATGGAGCTGGCAGAAGTCATCATCGTCATTGGGGGCTGTGATAAGAAAGGCCTCCTGAAGCTGCCCTTCACGGACCTCTACCACCCGAAGAGCAGGCAGTGGACAGCCCTCTCCAGCCTGCCTGGCTACACCAAGTCAGAGTTTGCTGCCTGCACACTGAAGAACGATGTGTACATATCAGGTGAGATACCCTGGACCCAGATGGTCCCTTCCTGGTTGCAAAGAATGGCACGACCTCTGCGTGGGCGCCTACTCTTTAGTTCTGTTCACTAGGACTCATTCACGTGCATTGTAGTGATAGGACGAAGGGTAATGGCTTTAAAACTAAAGAAGAGAGGTTTTGATCAGATACTAGAAAGAAATTCTTTCCTGTGAGGGTGGTGAGACACTGGAACAGGTTGCCCAGAGAAGCTGTGGCTACCCCATCCCTGGAGGGGTTCAAGGCCAGGCTGGACGGGGCTTTGAGCAACCTGGTCTGGTGGGAGGGGTCCCTGCCCATGGCAGAGGGTTGGACTAGATGATCTTTGAAGGTCCCTTCCAACCCAAACCATTCTATGTTTCTATGATCCTAGTATTGGAGCAAAATCATTTCTTGGTGCAGTTTATCCTTAGGTGGTTTGGATTTTGCTGTCCCAAGGAAAAATTTCACCTTTGAGGAGGAAGATGACAGCATTAAAAAAAAACTTTCCCTTCCGTTAGGCATCTGTCAAAAGCGCTCAGCTGTGGAATTAGATGGTTTTGGTGTATGCTGTAAGGCAGGGTTGCATAAAGATCAGAGTCTTCTGCCTGTCCCTCACTTAAAAAACAATGCCATATGAGGGATAGAGCGGTGTAACAAGTGCCATGACATCCAGAGGGTATCTCCCTTGGGAAGGTGAGCTAACATGGCCGTAACCCAATAACTGTATTCTGGGTTAAGTTAGAATCGTAGAATTTTCTAGGTTGGAAGGGACCTTTCAGACTGAGTCCAACCATCAACCCAACATTGACAAAAACCACCACTAATCCATGTCACTCAGCACCATGTCTGCCTGGCTTTTAAATACCTCCAGGGATGGTGATTCCACCACTGCCCTGGGCAGTCTCTGCCAAGGCTTGAAAACCTTTTCAGTGAAGAATTTTTTCCTAATATCCAATCTAAACCTCTCCTGGAGCAACTTGAGGCCATTTCCTCTTGTCCTATCACTTGTTACTTGGGAGAAGGAAACCGACCCCCAGTTTTTCCATTGTATGGAGGAACTATGCAATATTGTGGTGTAGTGAGGTGAAGCGGCTGTTCTTGGGGTTGCATCAACCCTCCATCCCTCTGTTTTTCAGGAGGACACATCAGCAGCAATGATGTTTGGGTGCTGAGCTCCCAGCTGAATGTCTGGATCAAGGTTGCTTGTCTGCAGAAAGGCCGATGGAGGCACAAAATGGCAACGCTTCAGGGCAAGGTAAGCAATGGCCTGAACTTTGGAAGAAGCTATGTGGAGCACTTGTCCTACAATCCTGCTGCCCACTAAGATGAGAAACTGTCAGTGTGTGTTTGTCTTCTGGGTCATTTAAAGATGGTTTTGATGGGAGAACAACTAGGACCTAACCAAGATGACATTGTTTCAGTTGGGTGTGTGTTGTCACCTGAAGTAGCCACAAATGAAGTTGTAGCAATAAGATTTGCCGTGGGATGGTGCAAAATTTCTGCAGATAGCTGTGTCAAGTCTTTGGGTGAAAGCCATAAGGTGTGGGGTGTTTCACAGAACCATAGCATGGTTTGGGTTGGAAGGGACTTTTAAGTCATCTAATCCAACCCCAGGGTTTTACTGTGGCTTGGTGTCTGTCTTTCTGGACAAGTCCTGACATCCCTTCCTGTACATCGTGTCACCGCAGCCCATTAGGTGAGTCCAGGAGTTTCTAATCGGCTTGCTTTGCTCCTTTTGTGGCAGATCTACGCTGTGGGAGGTTTTGATGGTTTTTACCGCCTCTCTAGTGTGGAGTGCTATGACACCTTCTCCAACAGCTGGTCAACCTTGGCCCCACTGCCTCAAGCCGTGAGCTCGGCGGCTGTGGTCTCCTGCCTGAACAAGCTCTACGTGATGGGTGGTGCTGTGGATGACACTGCTAACACCGACAAGGTATTGCTGGGGCATCAAAAATGGACAGAGATCTAAAAAAGAAGGTTTACCAGAGAACACAGAGGGAAATGAAGTTGTCCTTAAGCTACAAGGGTGCCTTTTTTTGGAAGTCTAATAAATCTCCCTTATAATAAGATGAGAAGTCATACATTTAAATGGAAGCCAATGAGACTTACAGACCAGAAAGGGAAGGTGTCAGGAGTTGGTATGAGGCATGGTTTCAGTAGAACCTGTTCTGCTCCGAAGCCTGGTCAGCCCTGAGGCACCACAGGAACACATCTCCCACCCTGTAGGCATTCACTTCAGATAAGTAACAATCATAGTAACTGCCTGGAAGAGACCTCTACAAGCCAGATGTGGTGGTTTTGGTCTCCTGAGCTGCAGAAAGAGCCATCAGCGCTGCTCAGCTTCATCTCTGAACACTGCACTGTTTGGGTCAAGGACAGCCACCCTGGGGCTTGTAGTTTAGGAGACTTGAATGCAAGAGGGAATGCTAGAACTCCTCATTGCTTCGCTCTCTGCACTGGTCTCTGGGTGTTGAAGCTCCCATCTGTGTTTCTGTCCCCATGTTCTTTTATTTCCAGTGAACAGCAGCTTCATCCAAGCAGGGAGATGTGGTAAATTCCATGTTCCTGTGTTGCTCCTCCCAGGTCCAGTGCTATGATCCACAGGACAACAAGTGGACACTCTTGTCTCCGACCCCTTTTTATCAGAGATGCATCAGTGCCGTCTGCTTGGACAACATAATTTATGTTGTAGGTGGACTGCTCAGTAAAATCTTCAGCTACGACCCAAGGAAAGACAGCTGGCGAGAAGTGGCCACCCTCCCTGGGCCTCTGGTAAGGAAGAGGTTTAGGAAAGAGGCTCTGAGCCTTCCCTCTCCCTCTAGAACAGGGGCGATCTGTGCTTTACTGAGATATTGAAGGCAAAGAAAATACATTGTGGGTTTGGCTCCAAGGATGTGAACATGACTTCTGCAAAGCAACTCAAACATATATGTACTTGCCATCAGCACCCATACTGCTTGGAGGATGTCTCTCTCACAGCAAACCCAAGTTTTATTGCTGAAGCTGGGTCTACACTAGCTATTAATGCCAGAGAAGTGGCTTTGTGGGGTGAAATCATTGGTGTTGGGGATCTGTCCTCCACACTGCGTTTCAGGATGAGGCTTTTAATGGCTCTAGTCTGGTCTGTGGACTGAACATGGACTGGTGGTGGTTGTGTATCTTGGTTTAGCATCTTCACAGTTTTGTACTCCAAAGCCATGCTGCAATGTGAGCCATGGCACTGTGAAGAAGAATTTTGAGCCACAGCTCACCCCAATCTGAATTAAAACACTGTGTTAGTGCATCCTTATAAGGGGCTTTCACAGGTTGGTTCTGGCTGGATTTCTGGGCTCTTGGTGGGCTTGTGAGTCTGTGCTGTGCCTGAGAGGCTGCCAGGAACAGCAACATCCCATCGTTGGCTTGAGGGATTGCAAGTGCCTAAACTCTTGCTGAAATCACACGATTGCACTACCCCAAGAGCCAGAAATCATTTACTTTACCTAATTTTGCTCCCTTCTGCTGGGCAGAGGAGAGTTGAGCCCATTGCGATGACTCCCCTGCCCCTGCTCAGCCCCCTTGCCTAAAGCTTGAGTCTTGCTCCTCAGCTCTTGGGCTTTCCTTCTGCTTTCCAGGAGAGCTGTGGCCTGACGGTGTGTGGAGGGAAGATTTACATCCTGGGTGGCCGAGATGAGAACGGGGAAGGCACGGACAAAGCCTTCACTTTCGACCCGGTGACAGGGATGGTGGAGCAGCAGCCGCCGCTGCAGCGCTGTACCAGCTATCACGGCTGCGTCACCATCCTCCAGCGAATGAACAGATGACCACAGGGCTCCAACGGTGTCCACCTCCCACCCGGAGCCTCCCCTTGAGACAGTGGCCATCCAGCGTTTGGATGGACATCTCACCTTTGTGCGGGGAAGGACAATCCAAGCCACTGAAGAAGATGTGCTCCAGCCAGCCCCTGGGAAGCCTCCGTTTTGTTTTTTCCTGGCCTGATGATGCCAATGGCTTTGATACTGATCTAGGTGAGAAGAGGAAAGGGTGCTGGGCTGTGAGAAGCTGCATCACAGACCTTGCCACAGAAGGATTCAAATACCCTTGCAGCCCCTGGAACCTCTGAATTTGACCTTTACATAGATTTTCCTATCTGTATATTACAGTTTTCTGTTATGTTGGCAACAGAGGCTCATGTCCTTCAAGGACATGTATTTGCTGTTTTCTGATACCCAAGCCTGTTGCAGTGATGACTGTTACAGGATCCAATTCTTTAGCTAAAGCCACCTAATATTTGTGCATTTAGCCCTGTAGAACCCTGTGACAAACCACAGTGGTGACCTAAATGGTCATTAACATCCATGAATGGTTAGTCCCATTACAGTGGAGAGATGAGATTGAGACTTCAAAGCTGATAGCCCAAGAAAATTCCTCCACTAAATCCCTGAAAGCCTGATTAAAGAGGCCAGGCTCTGAATGGTTTCTGCACTTGCTGTATGGAAGGTCTATGCCCCTATGCCCCTAAAGCACAGAGTGCTGTCTCCTTTCATACATGTTTTGTGGTTGGACTGCTATCTCACTGTGTCTTTGTCCTCGAGAGGACAAGTGGATGATATGGCCAAGAGTGGTTCTTTGGAGAGCAGAGGTAGGGGAATAGTAACGTGCAGGAATCAAGCATGAAGGCCTGAAGCATGGTTGGTAGCCACAGAATCACATCTGGCTCATTTTGGCTCTGGAGCATGCTAGCAAGCAATTAAAATAAACCGAATATTTAACAGATTTGATACAAAGTCCCCTGGAGCCTGAATGTGCAGCTCATTTGGAGGGCAAGTGTGCGATTGCACAGACTGTGTTGCTCCAAGCCAGTTGGTCTCAGGTCTAGAAATGATCCTGAGCACATTTGATCTGGTTAGAATAGCCATAGCTTTTGGCATCAGTGTCTTTTAGTCCATGCCTGGAACAGGCAATTTCTGATGGGTCCATGTAAATGTTTGTGTTGCTCAATTAGGGACTTAGTTGCTGCCAAATGTAGAGTCGGGTCTCTTAAAAACTCCTGTTACTTGTGCATTGCAGGGTGCACCCCTTTACAGCAGCTGCTGGCTGGCTGCTGTTTTCTCTGCACCTTCCTCTCCTCACTCCAATGATGACTTCCTCCTGAAGTAGAGGACACAACTATGTCCACTGGCCCAGGTACTCCCCTTTTCAGGGCCTTTTAATTGTCTTAAACCTCCTGGTTTTGCCTGCTTTCCCCCATATAGCTGGTTTTTATGTGGTCCTCTTTAGTGTTTCTGTTTTCTGTGAACTCTGAGAAGTTCACCTCTTCTTCATCAGGCTTATCTGTAAAACATGGCAAAAAGAAGTCCCTGCTGAAGAACCAAAATTGTCTGTAAATGGGGCACACTGGTCTCCTCTTCTCTTTAGGAAACGTGTGCTCTTCCCTTGCCCAAGCAATGAGCAAGGTGTTTCATTGCATGAAACACACCTTGTGCTTCTCATAGTCATGTCTGGAAAGTCTCAGGGCTATCACAGTCTTTTTGTTCATTGAGGTGCACTATTTGGACGTTCTCAGCCCCAAATTCTGCTTAAGGCCTGTGCATGTGGGTTAGCCATTTTAATTGGATCATAATCACAGAATCAGAGAATGATATGGGGTTGGAAGAGACCTCTGGAGATCACCTAGTCCAACCCCTCTGCCAGAGCAAGTCCACCCAGAGCAAGTTGCACAGGAACGTGTCCAGGTGGGGTTTGAATGTCTCCAGAGATGGAGACTCCACCACCTCTCTGGGCAGCCTCTTCCAGGGCTCTGCCTCTAACCTCACAGGAAAGAAGTTCCTCCTCATGTTTAGGTGGAACTTCTTATGTTCAAGTTTGTGCCCGTTCCCTCTTGTCCTGTCCCTGGGCACCACCGAAAAAAGACTGGCCCCATCCTCCTGACACCCACCCTTTAAATATTCATAGGCATTGAAAGCAGCACAAATGTGCCCTTTAAGCAATTAAGCAATATAAAGGAGATGGTGTAGGCTATTGCCATGAAGAGAGAAAAGGAAATTTATGCTGGCAAAAGGCAATTTTATTTGCAATCAAATTGCATCCCTGGTTGGGTCTTTGATGGGGATGGAGAGTTCAGGAGAAACTGTCACCTTTCCTTCTGTGGGTTAAAATGGCACAAAAGAAAGCATGAGCACATCAACCCATGCTGTGACAGACTTTAGGGCCAGAGAGACCTTTATCATCCTTTATTACCCTGATTTCCAGAGGACCTCAAATCACAGTCCATCTCTCCTTCCCAATTTTGCCCCTCTTACTGCTCCCCTGTGCCTTAAGCAATTCACCGCTTCGGTATGGGCGCCCCGTCAAAGTGCGGGGCTTGGGGACCCAGTATCTCCACCTCACCTCACGATTCAGACGGCCAAGGAGATTCTTACTTCTCCACAGACTGTCCCGTCGGTTACGTCCCTCCTCTTGGCCTGCACTTTGGAAAACAGCGCTGGTGTTTCAAGAGAATGAGCGCACCCAGAGCTTGCCAGACGGAGCAAAGTCTGCTCAGCTGAGGGTGGTGAGCAGCATGAGGAATCAGGCCTTATAAAAGGGATGGTGCTCATGCCAAATTCCTGCCATGCCTAATGTATATGGAATAGGGCACAGGCGTGCCTTGCTCGGTTGCAGGCAGATCTTCGTGCTCTTCATCTTAAAAGGAACATAGTCATGTATTCGGACATAGCAACAGCCTTGATAGGAAAAAGGAAGTTTTCCAGTTGCACTTAAAACTTCTCTTTCCACAGTCTTTTCTGCTTATTGCTAATCCTTCCTGGGAGTCTCTTGCTGTACTTCCCACCTTATTCCTGTAGAAATAAGCACACTTGAAGGGGTAGAAGGTGTTCTCATCAGCTTTCCCATGTACTTTTGACATGCGTGGTGGTGTGTTGCAATAGGTGTGACATGGTGGTGGAAGTTGTGGCATAGATACTGAAATGTTTGCCTCGTTCTTGGTGCTGATATTCGTTGTACCACTGAAATGTGTTTGTATTTTGTAAGGGCATGAAGGGGCGGGTTAGGGAAGGAATTTAACTTGGGATTTTTTTAGAAATAAATATTCACCTTGACTCCTAAATGCTTTTGCTGTGGGAATTTCATTTGTGCACATTGCTTCATGGCATTCCAAAAATATGTTATTCATGGAGCATCAGAGGTGCTTTGGGAGCATCATTCTTGGGGTTTTCCAGCCTTTGCCTGGGATACCCGAATTTTCAGTCTAAGCAATTAGGAAGCTCAAGGTATTGGTTTTTGTCTGCAGGGAACACTATCTTTAACTATTATATGGGGTCATGGCCAGGTTAATGTAGAGAAGGCACCTGGATCATTCACACTAAGCTGAAGGATGGAGAAACTTTTACTCCTATTTTGGTATGACGGAAAGAGGATTTCCAGAAAAATACGAAAAATTATTTGTCTTGGTTGATTCTTGCTCTTCCTCGGTGTGGCAGAAGAACACAAAGAATGAAACTCTCTGCCAGTCTGCTTCAGCTTCTGAGAAGACTTTTCTCAAACCACAGGTAAAACCACCTCCTTGCTGTGTTTATACAGTAATACACAGATTTGCTGTGGGAGCTCTGTATAGCAAAAGATGTAGAAGAAAGTAGCGATCACCTGCAAAGCATGTGCGGTAGTTTCAGCTCTATGTATTTAAGCTTTTAAAAACAAAATAAATGACTTCTGTTTGCACTCCAAAACAGCGACTGTCAGTCACTTCCAAATAGTACCGACATCATCCCTTCCTCCCCCCATCCTTTCAGTTTTTCCTGCCGCCTGTCTCAGCAGTTGTGTTATTTTGGGGATGTTTGTATTTTGGGCGGGAGCCAGGGGGAAGAAAAAGGTTTTTGTGAACACATCACATGGATGGTGTAGTCAACAAGGTCTTCAGGGACTGATAACATTTGTCCATGACATATAGACTAAAAGAATTATAAACAACCTGGAAGACAGGGCTGCTGTGGAGAGCAAGCTGGGCTGCTTGGTAACCTTTGCTACCTAGTCAAATAAAAAAGCCTTTTTCATGAAGGCAAATGAGGTGTGATGCGACTAGGCAAGAAAGAAACGCCACCCAGAGCTACAGAAGGATCCTGGAGAGCAGCAGAGAGGGATTTGGTAGTGGAGAAGCAGCTAAGTGGAGAAGGGACTGTGGGAGCAGATCCGCTTGGTGGGACATGTGAAAATCCCAGGGAGCAGAGTAGAGCCATCAAAATTATTCAGAAGTGGGATCAGGATTACAGGGTGCTCAGTCTGTGATATTTAGCAGAAAGAAGGCACTTTTAACATCAAGTCCTGATGACCTGAGCGTCAGGTAGGTACCTTCACAGAGACTGCTGGGTCCTTCATTTTTCCAGCAAGCAAAACCCAATTGTGGGAAGATCAAATCATGTAAATCTAAATGGGGGTTTATAGAGCTGAGCTGAAAGCTTCACCCATCAGAAAGTCAGTTATACTACTCCAAGACAGAAACTGGAGCCTCCTCCAAAGTCACTAGGGAAAAGGGACCCATCTAAAGAGTGAGTCAAGCCTCTTGCCTTCAATGTGTCTCTTGGAGCAGGATGAGTGGCTGCTGGAGTCTCTGTCAGTCTCTGGACTTCAGAGAGACCTTGATGACTATTTTGAAGTAGCTACCTAACCCCTGGGTGGAAAAGGCTTCCTTTAGAAGGAGGTTTCTCTGCTACCCAGAAAGTCCTTTACGTCAAGACTAGATGCATTTTTGAAAGATACATTTTAGTTCTACCCAAATTATCATGCTCTCAGGAACTGTGATAAATGAAGGAATAATTATAGCACTTATCTCAAAGAAAGTTTGAGCCTGCTGTTGCATGGAGCTAAACCATCTGCCTCCAGCTCTGGTCTACTGTGGCATCGTGGAGAGTGTGCTTTGGCAGGAGGTGAGAAACACCAATGCTTCACAGTGGGCAGCTTGGGGAACACTTGTCACCACACGATGCTCTCTGCAAAAGACAACTGTATTCAGGCGAAGTTTTCTCATGGGAGGCTTATTCAAGATTTACTCATGGGAGATGACAACAGCTCCCCACTGTTTTGCCATGGATTGGGGTTGGGCTAAGGCCACCACTGACTTCCACAGACCCGGACAGAGACGACCTTCAGGATTGACATTGACTTGTCGTCTACTTATATGGGACACTATCACTGTTGTGGTACATCTGTGATGTCTCATTATTGTGGAAACCATTTCATCCTCTCATTCCCTGTGCTGCCCTTTCACGTCTCTCAAGCCCAAATCTTCCTTCTCTAGTTTTGTCTTGACACACAAAGTCTTGGCCTCCAGAGATATATTACTTGCCCCGTGTCATCCCACTGACCTGGGCTGTTTTGCCTGTTCCTGTTCTTTCTTTCCTGACCACTTCAGGCCTGACGCACGTGCTATCTGTAATTAATTCAGTTTATTTGCTTATATGGTAATTGTTGTTTTCAATGTCCCTGGGGATGCTGAAGCTGTCTTTGCAATTAGCCATCCAGCTGGCAGGAGATGATAGCATCATGGGGCAGAAGAACAGTGTGCAGAGATGCAAGTCCCATCTGAAAAGATGAGCTAGTGCTGATTAACTCAGATTAAGAATCACAATAGGCAGCTGGGAACTGGCAGGCAGAGATAATAGCAGTTTCAGTGGCTGTCTCTCTAGCTTGAAATATTCCCATAAGAAAGAAGGACAAAGGGGGAACCTTGTCAGATTTATTGCAAGGTTGATGTGACCTGATTTATTTCCCATTAAATGCAAATAATAGGACCAGCAGGGCCATTCAGACCCAATATCTGCCTTCAAATTCCCTCTTTATGAGGAGTAAGAAGTTTGCAAGTACTGGCTTGGAGCAAGCATTGCTCTACCAAACCTTTGCAGAGATACAAAGTATGTAAAGTTCATTTTGTGTGAGCCAGTTATGCTGACACCAGACAGAGACACCAGCACTCACCCAGGTCCAGGGTTGGAAATCAGCACCTGAGAAACCTTGACGTGAGTAATTTACCCCAAAACACCCTCAGCTGCAGAAAGGGTGGCTGGAGTTGGTGTTGTCCCTCAGGACTGCACTGCACAGGTGGGCAGAGTTACAAAACCACAGAATGATATGGGGTTGGAAGGGACCTCTGGAGATCATCTAGTCCAACCTCCTGCCAAAGCAGGTCCACCCAGAGCAGGTTGCACAGGAACATGTCCAGGCGGGTTTTGAATGTCTCCAGAGAAGGAGACTCCACCACCTCTCTGGGCAGCCTCTTCCAGGGCTCTGCCACCCTCAAAATAAAGAAGTTCCTCCTCGCGTTTAAGTGGAACTTCTAATGTTCATGTTTGTGCCTTTACCTCTTGTCCTGTCACTGGGAAGCACTGAGAAAAGACTGGCCCCATCCTCTTACCACACGTAACATCTCTGAGAGGTTCTTCTTGTCCCACAGAGCTGGCCAAGGGTACCCCACCACTCTGCACAGGGAAGGTTGGCTGGGTCCCCATCCGGCCTGGGCTTGGCAAAACACTGGTCATTGACAGTCTGTGCGGGGTCTCCCTTTTCGGTTCCCATTAATCTCTGGAGAAAGGGGATTCAGAAACGTGCCTGGGCTGTGGCCAGCAGCCTTTGTGCTCACCACTTTGGTGACAGAGCCTGTTTTCAATGAACTGCCGAGACACCGAAAGGAGACTGAAAGCCTCTGTGTGCAACAAGCCCCACCGGCAGCAGAAAACAGGGGCATGCATGGAGGAGCTACAGTCACTCAAGGAGGTTATTCTACCCACGTAAGCTGCTTGGGAAGCTCGGTCCTCTGTACGGGGCAAGGACGCTCAAAGGAGAGGCAAGAGCTGGGTGCAAAGGCTGGAGAGGAGGGGAAATTCCAGGACGTGGAGTAAAACGGAGGTGATTCCTTGTGATAAAGTGCAATAAAGACATATTAGAGCTAAACTGTGGTTGCTTCAGGAATTACGTAGGTCTGCCTACCTCACAACATGTACCTTCCACTGTTGAAATATGCTTTGGTCCTTTTAATACTTCAGTGACATAGGGAAATACTCCAGACAGAGGGGGGGCATCGGAAGCACAAGAGATACATGAAGACCAATCTCTGTAAAGCTATTGGATCATAGAATGGTTAGAGTTGGAAGAGACATCAAAGACCATCAAGTTCCAACCACCTGCCATGGGCAGGGACACCTCCCACTAGACCAAGTTGCTCAAAGCCCCGTCCAACCTGGCCTTGATGTCCTGAAGTATTTCTCCTGTCAGTATGGCAAGATACTATGACTTGTCCAAGGACTCAGGTAGGAAGCAGGGGTGGGGGCAAGAGTGTCCCCACCTGACCTTAATTTATAGTGTTACTAGTATTAAAACCCTATGGTCAACAAAGAGATCTGGATCACCTTCTGGTAGCACTTTTCTCTCTTCATTGGATGTAAAAATATAACTGTTGGATAAGGTAATAATTTAGATTCATCAGTTGGCTACCTACAGTTTGGGGACACTCACTAGAGCCTGATCCTGGGCTGGTGTAAGTACATAACTACCTTTAGTCTTGAACTCTGGTGGAGTATTTTAAAAATCTCTTCTCTTCATGCACATTTAGCCATGTCTGAAGTTGCATGTCATGCCTAACCTCTTCTTGGTATCTTATTTATCCATTTAAAACGTAACTTTAGAGTCAAGTGTAACCAAAAGCAACAGCAAAAATTCTGTTTTCTTTTTCTTTTTTTCTTTTTCTGTTTTCTGGTTTTTTTTCTTTTTCTTTTTTTCTTTTTCTGTTTTCTGGTTTTTTTTGCCCTTACCCTTAATGACAATAGGAAAAAAAAAAAAGATTTATATATGTATTTTTAGCCAATATTTCTCACATCTCTTAATTGTTTTTAAAATTTTTGTGTTTGTCCCCCTAAGAGCTGAACTCAATTTAGGTGGCTTAGGGCCATTTTGCTTTGGAAATGATGAGCTATATATTTTGATGCACCTTGGCTCTTTCTCATGTCCAAACCACGGCTCAACACCTCAACAGCATGTGGTACAAAACCTGTTCCTACATTGGCCCAGCCAGCCAAACCAGAGCAAACTGGGTAACAGAGCTGGGCATCTGGGATGTGAAAAAAAAAAAAAGATCTTTAGGAAAAAATTAAATAGGTGGGGCTTTGTCCACATGGCACAGCTCATCTTCCCCTCCTTGCTTTGAGGAAGCCTTGGAAGATCCCACTGGGATGGGGTTCATCCTCATGGAATAAAAGCAGTACTTTGGTCGTGCTTGGGCCACTCACCCCAGATGCATATATTGTTAGAAGATTTAATAGGATATTACATCTATCACCCACCTTCACCTGCAGATTAATTAAACCCTGGAGATAAGTATTGTCTTATTTTATTCCATATCTGTCATAGAATCATAGAAGCGTCTAGGTTGGAAGTGACCTTAAAGATCATCTAGTCCAACCATCAACCTAACTGTGACAAAAAAA
>VXAK01016854.1:492-71353 GCA_013399435.1 Arenaria interpres | reverse complement strand
CTCTCCCTTTCCTCTCCTCTCCCTTTCCTCTCCCTTTCCTCTCCTTCTTCTTCAACATAGAACAATGAAGAAAGTACCTAAAGGTAGGTTTTTTCCCAAACAAACAGCTGTCATAAATACATTCCCAACACAAAACAGGGGGTTCTTTTTCTTGTGGTGGTGGCTGCAAATATTCTATATTGGGTGTGAATGATGTATTTTCAATGCATCAAGGGGAGATACAAGAAGATTGGGAAGACCTTCAGAAAGACAGAGGGAAGCAAGGCCTGAATTTGGGGTATTTTCAGGGTAGACAAGGTATTTTCGAGGTAGACTTGCCCCCTCCAATAATCAATGTTTGGGAGCCACCTCCTTGCTCCGCTCCCTGCTCGTTGGACTAAGAACCTTATTCCCGGCCTTATTTCCTAGGCAGAAGCGCCATCTGCTGCAAGATCAACACCTCTCCATCCAAAACCTCCAAGATTTCCTCAAAACCCACACAGTTCAGAAAAACTGGGACAGGAGAAGGTGTTTTCTGTCTGGATGAAATGGTGTCCCGTAACACAAGGCTCCAGCCTAAGCCTGGTGCCTTAGCCAATAGACCCTGGGTAGGAGGCACCACTGCAAAGTAACTTTTGCTTCCAAGGACCATTGTGTTCCTCTCCATCTTGGGTTGTCCCCTTGGGCCAAGGGTGCTCAGACCCCCTTTCCAGTACACGCAGAGCTGCCAGCTCAACCTGCATGGTCAGGATTTAGGTTGGTCCTTGTTTTTCTTATGTGGAGGGATCAGAGGAGAGGATGGTTGAGATGAGCTCTGGAAAGGGAAAGGTGGTTTCCATTATACTCCTGCCACTGGACTGGAGCTGGGGAGGTCCTGGACAAGGCCCACAGGATCATAGGTTAATCCAGGGTCACCAGTTCCTCTTAGCATCAACAAAGCTTGAGGCACCCCTGTCTGACATGCAGTGACTCAGCCTGTTCTCAGCTTCTTAGGGTCCAGGTCCTGCAGCTTGAACCTCGCCAGGCAAATAATAGCTGGGCCACCTTGGAGAGGGGCCTGTGATGCCTGCTTGCTTTAGGATGCCCAAGACAACAGATTTCCAGAGTGGCTGTGAATGCTAAACTTTCACTTTTGGCAAATAAAATTGTAGTTTTTTTCCCAAGTAAAGACCTACATCATTGGCAATTGGCTTGGGTGGGAGCACACGAATGGCTTCCTGGGGGTGCAGGTGAAATCTGGCTATGCAGCTCAAAGACTGGCCCCATCTTTGACTTGGAGGAGGTCAGGGGCTTCTCTGTGAGAAAGAAAAAGCAGGGGGGAAAAAATTCTAATTCAGCCCAAGAGACCCACTTCTGAGGTCATGCTACAGCTCAGAAGGGAAACTGAGGCACGAGAAAATTTTTCCTAGTTCTCAAAATCCATCAAGAGCACCAGCACCACCTTTTTTCAGCATCTTAATCTGCAAATCATGACTGCTGTCACCCCTGGTTGCTTTGTGTGTGCACAGGACAGACTTGGGGCTACAGGATCAAGCTGACCACTGTGAACACCCCATGCAAAGCCCAGACAGGCTCCAAGGTGTAACCTGCTGGGTTTAACCTTTGCTTGAGTCCCTCTGAGCCTTGTTCCCTGACTACCTTTGAGCGTTGAGGTTCCCATGCATGTAAAAGCTTCCCTGGATTCATATACTGTGGCTGCTCCTGCTGGAAATATCGACCCTGTTGATGCTTTTTAATACAACGTCCTTTTTTCCTCCTTTCTTTCTAAATCATGTGAAATCAGTTACTTTTTTTAATCCTTGATTATAAACTCTCTGGGGCAGGAACGCTTGCTTTGTGCCATCCATGGGGAGGGGTGTATATGGCCACCTATTAGAACTGGATGGTAGCAGGACCCTTGTCCATGCCTAGGTCTTTTAAATGCTCTGCTGATACATAAACCAGTCACTCCAAAACTGCCACGGACATTTCTGAAGCTGGAAGGGATGGGCGATCCCAGACCAGCCATAGGCTGCAGTTAAATCTGTATTCACTTTTTGGGGTTTGGTTGTGGTTTTTTTTGGTGTGCTAGTTAAATCTGGTCTCTCTTAAGGATGGTTTTGCAAAACTGAAGACCCACCCAAGGTTGTTTCCAGGCAGTGTGGCCACCACACCTCAGCCTGCTTGCAGTCTTGCTCCTCACCAGCGGGTGTCATCTCAGGACCACCAGTCCTCTTCTTTGTAGCAGTATCCATTTCAGCCCACTCTTGCTGTGGGTCCCTGTAGGGTTCCCTAAACCTGGAAAGGGTGTTGCCCTCTTCTCCCTGCTGCTGTGTCCATCCTTACAACTGCAACTGCAGATGGAGCTACTGCAGGCGTGTTTGCAGAGCACGGAACGTGGGGATGAGTCCCAGATTAGCTGTCACTGTGGGGCTGTGGCTGGATCAGTATCAAGTGACACCACCGCAAGATGGCCCATCCACACCCCAGGTTTTACCCATCTTGTGGTTGAAGCCCCCTCTTTAATCCCCTGTCCTGCAACTCTGTGTCCTGCTGGACCTGGGTGCTACTTTCAGATTCAAGGAGCTGGGACCCTATGGTTTTGCTGGTGGGTTTTGGGTACAGAGAAAAGAGGCAGTGATTCTTTAGGTCTCCAACATATTTAAATGTAGCAAGGAGCCAGGTAAGACATGGAGAAGAGAAGGCTCTGGGGAGACCTTATTGCAGCCTTTCAATACTTAAATACTTTAAGAAAGATGGGGACAGGCTTTTTAGGAGGGCCTGTCGCAATAGGACAAGGGGTAATAGCTTTAAACTAAAAAAGGGAAGATTCAGACTAGATATAAGGAGGAACTTCTTTGGTGTGAGGGTGGTGAGAGCCTGGCCCAGGTTGCCCAGAGAAGCTGTGGCTGCCCCATCCCTGGAGGGGTTCAAGGCCAGGTTGGAGGGGGCTTGGAGCAGCCTGCTCTGGTGGGAGGTGTCCCTGCCCAGGGCAGGTGGGTTGGACAAGATGACTTTTAAAGGTCCCTTCCCACCCAAACCATTCTATGATTTGATGAAACTCACAGTAACGGCAGCAAAAGTGGGGAGGGGCTACTGGGAAGAACAGTGTGTTTGGGGCATTTTTATTCCAGATGAGATTTGTTTTAAACAAACCTTGGTCAGAAGTGGCTTGGCTTGACTGGAGTAGATCCTGGGTGGGGGGGGGACAAGATACTGGAGGTGATTTTAGCCCAGTTTACTGGGTGCTGGAAATGGGTCTGCATGTGAATATTTCCCTTTGTGGGTGCCCTGTGCTGCCCGGGCTGAGTTCTGGGTCTCTGTACGGCATTTTAAGACCTCCAGCAGGCAAGTTTGAAGCAGACTTATGCGCCCGCTTTGCAGCAGACATGGGTGCAGTGACAGCATGGTTGTGCTATGGAAAACAGTCAGAGCTGGAGTTTGGTCCGTGTTCCTTCCCAAAACCAGTTTAACTTTTGGTCACAACTACCTAAAGGTATGTGGCAAAGCAGAGTGGCTTGTAGGGTCCTAGGACGAGCACTGAGGCTCAGCATCCAGCTCCACTACAAACCACCCACCTCACCTTGGCCAAAACCCTCAGGATCAATGGGTTCCCACCTGCAAAATGGAGACTGCCACAGCAGCATGTAGGCACCTTGCAAAGGAGAGGCCATCTATTACTCGACATAGCCCCTTTCCAGGCAAAAAAATCATCTTCAAATTTATTTGGGAGACCTAAGGATTAGCACCCTAAGGGTTGAGGTGGGACAGGTCACATGAGGAGCAGGGAGGCATCTCAGGACATTGCCTCTGCATCTCCATTTGTTTTCATCAAGCCAGCCCACCAGCTCAGGAAGCGAGAGCCCCTGATAACATCCCGCTGTCGCTTGCCATGGAAACGGCTGAGCCGGTACCGTCAGCGGGCGGGTTGATCGGCGGTGACGCCGTGATGCTCATGCAACAGCACAAACCTGGGCGACCGGGTTTGAGGATGAAAACAAAGCCGGGTTTGCTGGGCGGGTGGGGGTGTGCATCGGTTGGGCTGGCGTCCCTGATAAGGACCAGGTGGAAATCTCTAAGTACGCACGAAATTCCTCCCTTTCTCCTTTTCCTGGAAAAAATGGGCTGGGATCAGGATGCAATACAGCACCCTTCCTCCTAACTGCTCACAAGGCCAGCCCTGAATAAACCATGATCACTCTTGAAAGTGGTCTCCTGTTCCTCAAACAGATGATGATATTTGTGGTGAGATCTTTGTTTTGAACACTTCTTTGACCCTTTGGCTTTCAACAAGAGCTCTGGGGCTCTGACCCACAGTGGAATGTGGATCCCTTTAAGGGATGAGCACCATCCCTTAAAAAGAGAAGATGCTCTGATCGCATCTTCCTAGAAAGAGTGGTCTGAAATATGTTACTTCAGGAGGATGAACATGTGGACCACCTCCATCTCTCCAAGTATTACTCTCCAAGTACTAGGCCAGCCTGAGGGTGACTAGGAGCCTTAGACCAATGAATCTTCTTGACTTGCTGGTTTCCTCCCCTTTCCCTCTCTTATTCTGTAACATTAAATGGTAGTCCCAACCTCCTGGATTTTGTAATGATGATTTATTGGGGATGTTTTCACCGAGGGAAGGCTTGAGTGAGCACTTTGTCCCCGTCCCTGTTGTGTCTGAGTGCCCATCCACCCCCAAAACTGGACACTTTTTGCCTGGTCCTCTCTTCCAGCCACAGCAGTGAGAGAGCATGCTCTGGGCAAGCACTAAACCATGCGGGTGATTTGGGTGAAGAGCAGATCCTTGTTTGTGTTGAGGGAAAAAGGTAGTAGGGATCCCCTCTGGTTGGAGGAGAAAGCTGTACCATGGTTTTTCCCTTGTATGTTGGCCCAGGATCCGTCTCAGAAGACCATGTTTGAGCAGCTATGGGTCAACTCTGGCTTGCAGAGATCCAAAGCTGCAAATCTTGGGTGCTGATTTTGACTGGAGTAGATCCTGGGTTTCAGCAGCCACCAACCCCACTGATACTGCAAGGGTGACCCCCAAGTCCCTCCTCCAGTAACTAAGATGTCCTGGCAGGATGTAGTGGAGCTGGCAAAGAAAGCAAGCACATTGGTCCCTTGCAGCCACAAGGTGATTCCTGGAGCAAACATAGGACCTGAATTTGCAGCAGGATGTTTGACCAGTGCCTTTTTGTTACGAGGATGCTGAGGGGGATGTGCTGTGTTGTGTCAGCCCATCCTGCTCGGTGCTGTGCTAACCTGGCTCTCCCCAACCCCTAGAGCTGCCACCCTCACTGGTGAAGCAGAGGGAGGGGGGTTGGTGTCCTCGAAAGTCTTCCTAAGCCATCAGGAAGGGAGAGAGTTGCTCCATCCATGTATTATTTCACCGCGATGCGGCGAAGGCGCCTGCATTAGGCCTTCCCATCAGTCACCCCTCAATTACACCCCGGCTGATTGACTCCTCTCTTCCCTTTCCTCTCAAAAGCATGTCATTAATGGGCGAGAGGCTGATTGCACTTCACGTTAATTCAGTCGTCTGGGCAGGAGAGTAAAATGAATGTTTTCCTGAGTTAGATTTACTCCCGTGAGAGACCCCTCTCCCCCTTCTTCCCCTCCTCTTGCCATCTGCTCATGACAAGTGCTCTCAGCTCTCCTCCGACCCACCGACATCCATCCATCTCCATCAGCGCAGCCAGCCATGCTGAGCGCACCGCATAATAAAATCTCTGCTCTCTAATTAGCCCTGCCCTGCGCATGCTGATTTCCTAGCCATGGAAAAAAAAAACCAGGAATAAAGGGCCGGAGGGTAGGGAGTGGGAGGATAACTTCTCCTCAAATATCTGTTCGTAGCAACCGGCGTTGCTGCAGAGCAGGCTGGGAATCAGAAGAAAAATATTTGGGGCTTTTTAGCTTCATCTCTCCATGTTTTGAGGTTTCGGCAGAGGAACCCTTGCACCCAAAAGGTGATTCCTGGACCAAATACAGGACCCAAGCTAGTTATTGCACCTGCGCTAGCTGAAGTGTTAGAGTACTGTTGGGTTGAGCGACATCCCTCTGGGGTGAGCAGCAACAGAGGACCAAGTGCATACGGGGATTTTTCATGCAGTGGTTGTGTATCTGTCACCCTGGTTTCAAGGGGTGCTGGCAGCCCAGAAAGCCCCCCACATCCTGGGCTGCATCCCCAGCAGCGTGGCCAGCAGGGCCGGGGGGGGATTCTGCCCCTCTGCTCCGCTCTGGGGAGACACCTCCCCACCCAGTGCTGCCTCCAGCTCTGGGGCCTCAGCACAGGAGAGACATGGACCTGTTGGAGCAGGGCCAGAGGAGGCCACCATGGAGATGCTGGGAGGGCTGGAGCCCCTCTGCTGGGAGGACAGGCTGAGAGAGGTGAGGGGGTTGAGCCTGGGGAAGAGAAGGCTCCAGGGAGACCTTGGAGCCCCTTCCAGTCCCTCAAGGGGCTCCAGGAGAGATGGGGAGCGACTTTTTACAAGGGCATGTAGTGGTAGGATGAGGAGTGATGGCTTCAAACTGAATGAAGGGAGATTGAGATGAGATATGAGAGAGAAATTCTTTGCTGTGAGGGTGGTGAGACCCTGGCCCAGGTTGCCCAGAGAAGCTGTGGCTGCTCCATCCCTGGAGAGGTTCAAGGCCAGGTTGGATGGGTCTTTGAGCAACCCGGTCTAGTGGGAGGTGTCCCTGCCCATGGCAGGTGGGTTGGACTAGATGGCCTTTAAAGGTCCCTTCCAACCGAAACCATTCTGCGAGTCTATGATTTTCTGGATTTGGAGAAGAAATTCCTTAAAACTACCTGCAACTCCAGTGCTAATCCTGCATCTTCCTTCTGTGTCCCAGTTACTTGGAACAGAAAAAACCTACAGACCTTTTTTTTTTTTTTTACTTTTTCTTTTGAGAAACCTGCAAAGGGAATTTAGTTTCTTAAGCAGTGCAACCTTTTAATGTTTTCTGAATTAGGTTGGATTTTTTCCTTGCAGAAAATGTTTGCTGTGGTCTAAATAGTGATAGTTAATTGTGTGCCCACTGCTGAGGTGTCGCAGCACATCTCACCCTCGAGCCAAAACTATAATTTCATGGGTAATTTATGCCCTAATTCCCATCTGGGATATTCAGCTTTAGGACTTTGGGTATCACATCAAAGCCAGGCCTGCTCCTGTGATGAAAAAACCTTGTTTTTCTCTTGTTCCGCTTTGGAAGACCTCTAGCTGCTGATGGGTTATCATGGTTCAGGGCAGAGTTGGGCTGGCTCTAGGATGCTGAAGTCCCACACGCCACCATCCTGCCCTGCCCATATAAGTTGAGCATCACATAGAGGCTTTACAGTGACTTCATCTCACACATAAGTAGGTCAAATGCCCCTACCACAGTCCTTCTCCTAACCCTGTCTGGCTTTTCTTTGTTGTTTTCTTTCCTTTAATCAGTCTCTTCCTAGGACATTGCCTCTTCTGCTGTCCAGATTATCACCTACTTCATGATGCGTATGATTTTTATCACTTTGTTTATATGGTTGTTCTCCCTCTCCATTTCCTTCAAGCTCCCTGCCTTCTCCTGTGTATATATTTTTGTGGAGTGTTAAATATAGCATGAGGGAGAAGATTATGGTAAGGGATGGTAGTTAAGAGGTGAGCTACATGAGAAGGTCTATACACACTCTGATTACAGCTGAGAACACCAACATGGCCTGGGGAAATTGGAGGCATGTTTTGGGAATGGGAAGGATGAGACAGAGAGATTATAAGGCTCCTTCCCTGTGGCCACTGAGCCAGAGGGACCTGAAATGAGATGGAAGAACTGAAGGGGAGGCTGGAGTATTTGGGCCCCAGTGCTGGGGACAGCAGGGAGGACATTCCCATCCCTCATGGCTCATTAGATGCTCTGCTCCACTAAGGGTCTGCGGAGCTGTAGTCTTTCCATTTCAGCTCTCAGACCTTTCCTGTGGCAGTGCCTGCAGAAATCAGGAGCATTGGGCAGAAACCAAGCAACCTCTTTGCTGTTTTCTTTACAGAGGAGAGAAAAACAAAGCCACCCCGTTGCTGGGGTGTCCAGGGATGCATGGGAAGAACATATGGCCTCCTCCTTGCATGATGGGCATGTGTGTAATTTTGGGACCATCTCTACATGGAGGCCCCACAGAGATTTTTTTCAGTCACCAAATCCCTGCACTACATTTTTTAACATAATTTGGAGCTTGCCTGGACTCCTTAAATTCTACCAAGGCACAAGCACAGGTATCTTGACTGTGAAAATGAGTTTAGAGAGCAAATAGGGAACGAGCCGTGGCCTCCAACACTGACTTAATCCACAAGTTCATAAATGTTTAAGCCACATCCAGGTACAAATTGCTCTCCATTTTACTGAGGCAGATAAATGGCTGGGCCCATGTAGTGGTCTCAAATACACCCAGGAATCCTGAAGCATTTGTTGGGGGAATCCCACTGAGGAAGAGATATTTGTGAGCAGCTGTTCGGTATCAGGGGTATGTTGAGGAACAACAGATGGATTGACAGATGGGAAAACAGACTGCTGACAGCATGTTTACAAAGATGCTTGCTTTTACTTTGACTATTATTCTTTTTGTTATTATTGTATTTATTCTGGAGAAGCAGAGGACCTCTTCTCAGATATGGGTTCATTCTCTGCTAGAAATTAGACTTAAAAGTGAGGGAGGCTCTAGCTTCTCATGCCAGCGGTTGGTCTTGCTACAGTAGAGGTGAAGATGCTGCTAAGAGCAATCTGAAGCATGATTTTCTGGGGGTGCTGGGCTTGGAGAGATGGGAGAATGATGAGGGAGGACTAAATGCACAAGAGCGAGTCTGCTGCTGACTGCCTGGATCGTCTTGGGCAGGAAGTTACTGAGACCACTGGACCAGTACCCTCATGGGATCACAGGGCTGGAAAGGACCCCAGAAGAACATCTAGTCCAACCACCTCCTGTTGGGAGAGTGAACGTGGTGGCCAGCTGTGTGGTTTTGCAGTATCATAACAGTGACTGGAACAGTTTTGTGGAGGAGATGACAGCACTGAGTGGCTGGAATTGAGGTTCCTCTGGGCTTGCTAGTCTTTGGAAAGGAATAGGATGATATCCCACCCTCCAAAGCACTTAATTGGTCCCCATGTGCTCAGCAAATTAATGTGCGTCCCAAGCTTGACTTCTATGAATGCTGTTTTTCCCCCCATTGCACAGCAGCTCTGATATACATTAAAAATTGTTCTGTGAGAAATTATGCCTTACTGGAGGGTATCTTTGGAGTATAAAGCAAAGGAACAACAGACATTCATGGTCCTAGGAAGGCAAACAGTCACAACTACAAGGCTGGGTAGGGAGTTCGACAGAGAAGACAAGAAGAGTATGTTGTGGAGTATTTTTTTTAAGCAAAATTGCACCACATAAATACCCGTGGAAGCTCACAAAGCTGGTAAGAAACCATCAGTAGAGTTTATGAAATGAGTGTTAATATTCCTTCCCTTCTGTGCTCTCGGTCATGGGAACAGACAGTGACGATGAATTGCTGATTGGAAGCTGATGACTGTCTAGGGATAAGGGATGTTAACTCACTTACATTTAATTAAGGTAAATAGAGGGCAGTGACAGCTGGTATCAGACTGTGTGTGGGGCTCACCTGCACATGCCTGTACCTGCAGTCAGTGTTTCTGCAGGGCTGATTTCAGAGAAATATTATGATTTAAATTAACTGTAGAAAAGAAGTGGCTCTTTGAAAGAATTTGTGCAGATGATAAAAAGATAGTATTGCACAGTCGGGAAACAGGATCATTCTTTGTTAAAAAAGAAAAATAAAAGGAAAAAGAATGGGGATGGAGAAGAGATGATATAAATCGTAACAAAAATACCATAGAAAATTGGTGAACGAAGCTAAAGGTTTTTTGTATGAAAACCAGGCAACGAAACAGTCAGGTGAAAGATGAAGTGTTCTATTTATGAAGAAAAAGGGCAACTTCTTGTAGAGACTGATATTCCTTGTACTATGGCACTAAGGATCAGCTGCAGGAGAGCTGTAAAAATCAGCCCTTGCACCAGCAGAGCTGTATCAGTGCCTGCTCGGCTGTTAAGGTATCGCTCCCAGGCAATGGCAAAATCATCAGAAAGATGGAAATCACACCAAAAAAACCAGTGTAAAATTACTGCATCACCATTACAGACATCATGTTAAGACTGAACCTAGTGCTACAACCAGCCTCTGTGTGGTCTGGACTCAATCAATCACTGCTTCAACCTCTCTTCCACGGTTTCTGGAGGAGCAACAGAAAGTTATGGAGCTCATACTGGGAAATGCTTCAAACTGGGAGAGGGTAGATTTAGATTAGATCTCAGGAAGAAATTTTTCACTGTGAGGGTGGTGAGAGCCTGGCCCAGGTTGCCCAGAGAAGCTGTGGCTGCCCCCTCCCTGGAGGGATTCAAGGCCAGGCTGGATGGGTCTTTGAGCAAGCTGGGCTGATGGGAGGTGTCCCTGCCCAGGGCAGGGGGTTGGGAACTTGATGAGCTTTTTGGGAACTAGATGAGCTTTAATGTTCCACCCAAACAATTCTATGATTCTATGAAATGACTCACACCTGAACTCTGGTCTTAGTCCTTTGCAGAGGGACTAAGGCAGTTATTGTGCCCCAGAAACAACCCTTGGGGAGGTGAATATTATATGGAAGGGATGCACATGCTGATGAGTTATGGAGTGCACGTGCCTTCCCCTTGCACACGTACATGCATGCACATACACACACATGGTTTTCTTCCAACGGAGCAGAGCCTGGGGAGAGTCTCTGGCCACACTTTGACATGGGGCAGCCTGTTTTACAGCACCCACCTGAGCTCTGCTAAGGCTATTTGTTTAAATACCAGCTCCAGACTGCTCAAATTATCACAAGGCAAGGTTAGAGAGGGCTGGACTAGATATTCCACCCAAGAGGTGCCCTGTGGCCACCTTCACTTTTTGCAGTGTGAAGAAGTTCTTTGCTGAGAGGGTGGTGAGACACTGCCCCAGGCTGCCCAGAGAAGCGGTGGCTGCCCCATCCCTGGAGGGGTTCAAGGCCAGGCTGGACGGGGCTTGGAGCAACCTGGTCTGGTGGGAGGTGTCCCTGCCCATGGCAGGGGGGGTGGAATGGGGTGATCTTTAAGGTCCCTTCCAACCCGAACCATTCTATGATTCTATGAAGATGTGGAGCATTACAGATGTTTAGGGCTCATACAACAGGACTTGAATATGAACCACTGACCCCTGGACCAAATCAAGCCCATTTTGCCAGCTGAGCCGTCCTAGCTGCCCAGCTGCAATTGCTGCAGCTTAAATTGCTAAAGCCACCGAGGTAAATTGTCTGATGAGGGATGGCAGGATTTATTAGAGGGCAGGGCTTCCTATTTGCCTCCCTATACCCCTGAGCTGGGATGGAGCTGGGATACTGTAATGGGAACGAATTGCGACTTGGTTTTGCAGCCAATCATGGGTTTAGGGATGGGAAAACATCTGTCCATTCCCCATCTGACTCTCATCTCCCTCCAGCCTCTGACAGATGCTCTGATTTATAAACTCACTCACTGCTGCTGACAAGACCCAATCCCGTCCCAAAGAGCCGTGACAAAGGAGGACAATTAGGCAGTTATGCCAGCACAAATGACCAAATACTTGAGCAGCTGAGACAATCTGAATAGATTTGTATTAGGGAATGGAAACGGAAAGGCCATATGGTCGACAATCAAAACAGAGGACTCGTTATATGAATTTCTGCTCTGAACGGGCAGGGACACTCATGGCTGCATCTTGTAAAGAGAAAAATCTTGTAAATATAGGCTCTTTGGGGAAAGGCTCAGACAGAATGATCCAGTTTTACCCTCCTTTTCTAGCTGCTGGGTATTTGCAGGGCATGTGTTGGCATTCCCTTTTCACTTGCCCCATGGTGTGATGTTTGCATGATGCTGGATGCACAAACTGGTCACAGAATCACAGAAATCACATGGGGTTGGAAGGGACCTCTGGAGATCATCTGATCCAACCCCCCTGCCAAAGCAGGTCCACCCAGAGCAGGTTGCACAGGAACTTGTCCAGGCAGGTTTTGAATGTCTCCAGAGAAGGAGACTCCACCACCTCTCTGGGCAGCCTCTGCCAGGGTTCTGCCACCCTCACAGGAAAGACGCTTCTCCTCATGTTTAGGTGGAACTTCTTCCAGCCAAGTCTGTGCCCATTTCCTCTTGTCCTGTCAATCAGGTCACCACCAGCTCCCACCAATTTGGGGTCATCCAGAGGACCAAGCTCACTTTCGGGTATCCCTGCTCCGCTGCTGTGGGCAAATCCTGCCGCGCTTTGTCTTATAACAAATACATTTCCTCTGGAAAGACTTGGGTATGAGATTCTTGGTTTTCACTGAGCCTCTGCTTTCCCTCTGCCTTCTGTTGCAGTGTCAGGAGAAGCGATTCAGACTGAATTTTACTCTTCTTCAAAGGGGAGAGGAAATCCTGGCTATAAAAGCAATGACCATTCCAGTCATTAAAGCTGCAAGTGATCAGCTTGCAAAAGGCCCCGTGAAGATGTCAGCTGTGTTTAATAGCATTTGGACATGATTTATGGCTCTGTTCTGAGACATCAGGAAAGAAATTACCCCCAGAAATAATCAGTTCTGACCAGAAGTGGCTCAGGTGGTAAAGCGCAGGCTCTGCTGCACTGATCCAGTGTCAAGCTGTCGTTCATGGACCACTAATGAGCTATAAAGCCGTAAGAGGGTGTTTTGCAGAGCAGAAACCAAGTTTATTGTGCTCTAATACAGCCCTATTGCTGAAGGTCTAGACATCAAGGGCTGGTCCTGGCTACCATATATACCTGGAAGTGGAGGTGGAATTGTAGAATTATCTTTATGATTTATTTTTTAATGTTTTTTTTTTATAGGCGGCACTGGGAAACTTTGCTTTTCTAGAACAATAAACTTATTTCTGGCAAGGTAGAATATTCTGTTTATCCCCTTCCATGCGTAAGCATTCCTTTGTTGATTGCCAAAGAGCAGATACAAAGCGCCGTGTGTTTTCAAATTGCTTGGATGCTCTATAGGTTATAAGGTGTCTGGGAAATTCTCTAATGCCCTGCTCATACGTGCCCCTTTTATGAATCACCTTCTTCCACCCACTCAGGGTGTCATGGGCAGGAGTTGAGAGAAGGGTCAACAAGGGAGATAAGGAGTCAGTTGCCATGAAGTGCCCAAGGGTTGTCGTGTCTGGAGGGGAATGAGCCGTGCACGCGGGATCACGAGGAGAGTGGAACATGGACCTCAAAGATGACATCTTGGGAGAATTTAGCAGCCAGATTTTCCCACTAAGCAAAAAGTCTGAAGGAAATCTTGTGATTTTGCCCCAAACTTCACCAGTCTCATGCAAATTTGGGAAGCTTTTCCCTGGAAACTTAAGTTGCAAGAGTTTAGGTGCACATTGAGAATCCTGGCATGCAAGGAAGGGAGAGGAAAGCAGGTCAAGAGAGCTGTAAGGCGGAGTCTTGGTTTCAGCTGGGATGGAGTTAACTGTCTTACTATAATCTGGTAGGGTGTTATGTTTTGGATTTGGGATGAGGAATGGTGTTGACAGCGCACTGGTGGGTTTGGTTGTTGCTAAACGCTCAAAGTCTTTTCTGCTCCTCACACCATCCCACCAGTGAGCAGGCTGGGGGGGGGGCACAAGAAGTTGGCAGGAGACACAGCTGGGACAGCTGTCCCCAACTGACCAAAGGGATATTCAATACCGTACAACGTCATGCTCAGTACACAAAACTGGGGGAAGAAGAAGAAGGGAGAGACTTTGAGAGTGATGGTGTTTTTCTTCCCAAGACACCATTACATGTGATGGAGCCCTGCTTTCCTGGAGATAGCTGAACACCTGCCTGCCAATGGGGAGCAGGAAATTAATTCTTTGTTTTGCTTTGCTTGTGTGCAGAGCTTTTGCTTTACCTATCAAACTGTCTTTATGTCAACCCACAAGCTTTCTCTCACTTTTACTCTTCCAATTATTTTCCCCATGTGATTGTGGTGGGGGGTGAGTGAGCAGCTGCGTGGTCATAGCCATAGAGTTATCTAGGTTGGAAGGGACCTTTCAGATCGTCAAGTCCAACCATCAACCCAAGGCTGACAAAACCCCACCCTCAGCACCACGTCTGCCCAGCTTTGAAATGCCTCCAGGGATGGTGACTCCGCCACTGCCCTGGGCAGCCTCTTCCAAGGCTTGACAAGCATTTCAGTGAAGAAATTTTTCCTAATATCCATTCTAAACCTCCCCTGGTGCAACTTGAGGTTGTTTCCTCTTGTTCCATTCCCTGTTCCTTGGACAAGAGACCAACTCCCACTTCTCTGAACCTCCCAGCTGCTGGCTGGGGTTAAAACACAACAGGCAGTAAGACCTCATCTTTCTCTTTGCCTTTTCCGCAGAAACAGGTAAACCACTCAGGCTGACACTCTCACAGCAAAAATAAAGACAATGAAAGGTCCTGGAAATCTCAGCTAAGGATTTAAAGGCAATAAATAAATGGTGTCTTTGGAGGGGAACAACACGCAGTTCTTGCAGCACTAAATCTCAGTGGGTGCATGAAAACACTGTGGGGTCAGGCAGGACCAAATTTTGCATATGTCAAGGCCTGGGCACCACAGTGTTTTCATTCAACCTTCTCTTTAAGCAAAGAAGGAGAAGAAAAAGTCCTAACGGCTGCGGAAAGCCTTGCTAATGGAAATATGCAATAACCATAACTTGAACTTGGCTTTCTCGTAGGCACAAAGTAATTTCCCCATAATATCAGGAAAATATATGGCCTTTCTTGAGGTAACAGAAGCACCATATAAATCAAGTTTTTAATTGAGTTCAAGACATTTGCCAGCATTTCAGATTTGATTTTTCTGCTGAACTGGGGTCAGATTGAAAACAGTGATGCAGGGAAACAGAAAGAAAACCTGAAAACAAAACCAGGCAGCTATTAGACCACAAATATTCATTAGTGAATCATAGCAATAAAAAGGAAATGAGTCACAACCCTAATGCCCTAAGAAGCAGCCTACCCGGAACACAGTTTAATCAGAATCTTCAAGAAACAAATCTTTGATTTATAGATGTGGGTTTTTTTCCTAAAAGCGTCCGTTTTAAATGGGTCAAATATGACTAACTTTGAGCTTGTTGTTATAAATGAGTTGAGAAATGCGCAGGAGCCAGGTATGTGGTCACGCATCATCCACTCCTTCCCTTAGGGCTGGCCCTAAGCACCTCTGCGGTGTCCTGGGAAAGGGGTTTTCTTAACTGTTCCAGATGTTCTGCTTGCAGCTGGCTCATAAAGGCCCTGGAGGCATGTGGAGGCTCTCCAGAACAGCCTCAGACCCTTCACCCTGAGCACCTACTGTGAGTAAAAGGACTTTTCCTAGAGCAAAGAACCTGCCTGGACATCTCTGGACATACATGTGGTCCTGTCCTAACAGCAGATCTTGGCTGTGATTCTTCTCACCCAGCTTCAAGCACCAACAAAGCAGAGATCTCTCCCGAGCTGGTCATCCCAGAGCTGGCAAACCACAATTATTTGGGATGTCAGGATCTTACTAATCTCTTACTTTTCTAATGTTGTAACTTCACCCCATGGACATAACACTGAATGTCTGTAATGTCTGCACAGGAGCTGAAACATTGCTCTTCAAATATTGCTCTTCAAATTCCCATTTCATACATGGGGAAACTGAGGCAGACAGTCAGGTGACTTCCCCAAAATTACAAAGGGAGTCAGCCCTTTCACGGGGACCTACAAAATTGCAGGTAAACCACGCTGCTTGCTCTGTGTTTGCTGAGCATCCTCATTAGCAGCCCCTGGAGTAGAAAGTCCCCTTTTTTCCTCAATGGAAGCCATAAAGATTGAGTCAAAGCCAAGCACCCAGCAGCCAGCAAATCTGTGACAGCTTGAGCTGGACACCCTAAATGTCTTTGTATGAAAGGCTTTGTGCCTTCCTCAAAACCCCTCTTCATTCTCATTTCCCAGACTCAGAGTCTCGGCATGGGGCCGTGTCCATCTGTACCCAGAAGCTCCATCTTGGCATGGACATGCAGCAGCAGGGAAGAGACTGCAACCTGCTCCCCGAGGAACTTGGGCTTGGAGCAGACTGTGAGACGAACCCTGACCCTATAAACACTCCTTCCTTGCCTGATGCTCCCATCTTCCTGTGGCAAGAAATGACACAGCAGATGTCCTACATCCCAGGACAAAATCTCCAGCAGTCCACATGTCCTATCTTTAAAGACTAAGAAATTGTTTAAAATTAAAGTGATCAATAAGGCTTCATTTCACAGAATCACATGATGATATTCTGGAGGACATTTTGTCCTGGGATGCAGGACATCTGCTGTGCCCAAAGGCAGGGTCTGCAGGTCTGCAGAAGCGTTTTCTTTTACCTTGTCCTTCTCCATCCTTTAGTTGCTGGAGCTGCCGGGCTGAAAAGGACCTAGGGGTGTTGGTTAATAGCCACCAGCATCCTGACCTGCGTCAGGAACCGTGTGGCCAGCAGGACTGAGGGAATGACTGTCCCCTTGTACTGGGCACTGGTGAGGCCCTACCTTGAGTTCTGGGTCCAGTTTTGGGTCCCTCAGGACAGGAAAGACACTGAGGGGCTGGAGTGTGTCCAGAAAAGGGCAACGGAGCTGGAGCACAAGTCTTGTGAGGAGCGGCTGAGGGAGCTGGGGGTGTTCAGCCTGGAGAAAAGGAGGCTGAGGGGAGACCTTCTTGCTCTCTCCATCTCCATGAAAGGAGGGTGTAGCCAGGGGGGGTTGGTCTCTTCTCCCAAGGAACAGGTGATAGACAAAAGGAAACGGCCTCAAGGGCAAGTTTAGATTGGATTTTAGGAAAAATTTCTACCCCAAAAGGGTTATAAAATATTGGAAGAGGCTTCCCAGGGCAGTGGTGGAGTCACCATCCCTGGAGAGATTTAAAACCTGGGCAGATGTGATGCTGAGGGACATGGGTTAGCGGTCGGTTTGTCAGTGTTGGGTTGATGTTTGGACTCAATGATCTGAAAGGTCCCTTCCAACCCAGACAATTCTATGACTCCATCCCCTCCCCAGAGCGTGCAGGTATTTAACAGAATGAAGGTGTCCATCGCACTCACTCAGAGGGCATGCTGTGTCCCTTGGGATGGCTCCTCTCTGCACCCACCCATCACCACCAAAACCCTAAACACAAGGTGTGCAGGGCATCTCCCTGGAGCTGTGGCCCTGCCATAGCTGGGATTTGGCCTCAGCATCTTCCCTCCCCACCCCATCAGCATCTCTGGGGTAGGCCCATTGATTCAGAGGGGCACTGGCTGCAGATCGAGCAGTTCAGCACAACAAGGTCACCGCTGATGGTTTCTGCTCACGCTGGGTGACACATGACGTTGTCAGACCCACTGGTGGAGACAAAGAGACTGAGAAAACAAGAATGGATGACTCTTCCCAGGCTCTATTTTTATTCTCTCCTGCTGCCTGTTCCTGGACAACTCACTCTTGCTGCATTTCAGTTTGAAAGTTGTTTTTTAAAATCACTGGAAAGGGGCTGAATTGGCTTGCTTTGAGGTTTTGTTTTAAACTGAAGGTATTAGAGTTGTTTTTAATTTACCTGCCTCTCTGCAATCATTATCTGCTTTCCAGAATGTGTCAAGACTATCATTTTGCTGATGGGGAAACTGAGGCACGAGCAGGGACTGTGAGATTCCCCAGGGGATGGGGGAAGGTTTATCGCTGGGATCTTAATCCCCTTTAGTTTGTTCCTGTGCTGCAGCCCCAAGCCAGTGGCAGGGAAATTGCACTTCACAGACACAATCTCACTGACTGCCTTTGCACACTGCTCTGAAAATGGCTTTTATGAAAGCTAATTAGTACAAAAAAACCCCAACAAACCAACCACAGAAGTCAGGAAGAGGGGTAATGATCCATGTGGCAAACCAGCATGGGCAGTGAACCTCCAGGCTGACTGGTCAAGCAGAAACACAGCACATTTCGGACTGTTTCAGTAAGAGACGAGGTTAAAGACATCCCCCAAAATGTATGGATGCAGAAATGAAGAGGCTTTTCAGGAAAAGTCATGGAGAAATGCATTTCCACAGGCTGGAAACTGGAGTCAGGGGTGCCCGAACAAGGGTGGCCCGTTTTGCCCTGCAGAAGTCAGTGGGGAACAACCAGATGGCCAGATGATACTCAAAAATTAATTACTACTGAGCTGTTTCACATCCTTATGAGGATATTTTTTAAGGGACATGAGGTAGGAACAGCGATTCTTTTAGTATTATTAGATACAGGAACAGCCTGAGGCAAGCCCTGCTTAAATGGATGAGCTGAGGCATAGAAAGTTTTGGTGACCTCCTCATGGCTGTAGAGAAACTCTCTGCAAAGCCGTCTCTAATGCTCTGCTCTGCACTGTATGATACCAGTTCTCTGCCACCAGCCTGTAACAGAAACCTCATGCAGGAATTAATTAACTCACTGCTTCTTGTATCTATGCCTTCCTACAGCCCATACCTGTGTTTCAGCCCATAACAGGTCAAATTTAACTCAACTCCTTGCTGCTGTGGAAATGTGGGGTAAACTGTGAAGCAAGGGAGCATGCCCTGGACCACAAGCTGGTGGACAGTCTGTCTTAGGAGGCACCTGAACATCCTCCTTCAAACTCTAGTGAGCAGCAAGATGCTCTAACACTAAGTGTCACAGGTGAGAGACGTCCCCAGAACCACAAGAAGGTGCAGGCTTGGTAGCTGGGGGACACCTGGGTCATCTCTTGTTCCAGAAGGGCTGAGAAGAACTTAATCCTTTATTTTTCAAGCACGTCAGCCTGCTGCATCAGTACACAAATGCAATCTGGCGCAGTAGAAATACTCTTGGTGGCATCCAGCCACAGCAGGGAGGTGTTGGTCTGGTATGTTATACAATGGAGCAGGGTTAAGGGTGGTGTTGTATTTCAGAGTGAGGTGTAATGAGAATTTGCCTTATTAGTTCACAGTCAGGGTGCCTATCTGTGAAAGTGACTCTATGCTCGCCTCTGCTGAAGAGCTGGCCCCCATGGCTGAGAGGTTTGGGTGCTTCTCACCCATCTTTCTGCCCATGGCACGGACAAAAGCATCTGCCCTGGGCCTAGAGGAGCTGAGTCAATGCATCTGCTAGAGGACTGCTCCAGATGTGCACGGCTTGTATCTCCTTCATCCAAAAAGCCTGTGTGGTCATTGTGTGTCTGAGGTATTGCTTTTTTGGGAAGGAGAAGTTATTATGTTGGAAATGTCCGTTATGGGGCACTACACTTGCTAGACAAGCCCTGCTTAGGGAGCTCATTGCGAACGTGAGAAGGATGGATGGATGGATGGATGGATGGATGGATGGATGGATGGATGGATGGGTGGATGATCGGTTGTAATAAACCCAGAACAAGCCCCACCACACACTTCTTCATCTCCTTGGGATCCTTAAGTCTCCTCCCTTAAGATCCTCCCAGCCTATCTAAATCTTCCGTCTCCTCTCCAGTACTGAGCTCTGAAAGAAAGAGTGGCTCTGCAGTAATTAAACTGGCATGGTCCAGTGAACTGGAATGAGAAAGGCACCGGGGCTGGCAGATGGCAGCACTGGGGTCTGCACACGTGAGGCATCTCCTTTAGGGAGTTCAGCTGTTCTCCAGGGTCACCTGAGTGGCTGGGAGGGATGGGTGGGTAGAGGGGCTTTTCAGATGTAGACATCCTTTAGCTACTGCATGGACACGTCTACTCCAACCCCTGCCCCACTCCAGCAGCCCCCAGCTTTCACCAGTAACCGTACACAGTCAATTGCAAGCAACCCTATGTGCAAACATCCATATTTTGAGCACAGAGGAGGCTTGCAAATGCATCTGCACCAAAGGTTCATGCAAATTAGGACCGGAGAGATGAATGCACTCATTTGGGAAGTCAAGCTCAAGATTTGTCCTAAAGGGGTGAGTGGTAGATGCCTCTACCGGAGGCTAATAAATCCTGTAAATGAATAGACTGGATGATCTAATAGCTCCTTTTTCATTTTGTAAGTACTGTGATTTTAGAGGATATTTAATGGCTTTGAATAATAAACAACAGCTCTCCAAATGGAAAAAATTCTTATGCAAAATGGAAATGAAACCCATTGAAATTTTTCATTGAGGGAAAAAGAGAGGAGAAAGAGAAGATCAGCTCGTCCTGTATTTTGTCTCCCTGTGAATGGCTACTTTTTACTAGACAGGGAGCATACCCAAAATGTTGGGTGTAAATTTCTGCTGGACATAGTAACCTTAACCGGGAACTGATCACACCCACCAGTACGGGTCTGAGAGGCTTCAAGGCTGTATGGCCCTGGGAACACACTGCTGGACTCTGCAAAGATCCTTTGGCTTTCGAGAGGAATTTTGGAGGCCTTTCTTTGAACTCTGTTTTGGGTAGAAAAGTTGAGAATTCAGATGCGGGGGTGGCTTCCTTTCCTGAATGGTGAGACTTGCTGTGACCCCAAAGCTGGTCTTAACTATTGCCACAGAACGTGCGATGGTGCCATTTTCAATCCACCCAGTCCTGTCTCATCTCCCACGTGACATGGCATTCACTCCATTGCACTTTAAGCTGCCTTTTCTTTATGTGACATCACCATGACCTCATGGGCCAAATCCTGCTACCTCTCCCTTTCAGGCCACTTGGTGTGATTTCCTCGGCCACACCTGAGTCACATAAAAATACGAGGGACCAGAACATTGTATCAACCCATTAACATCTGGGATGCATAATGGTCCAACATAAAAGAAAGAAAGAAAGTGAAGAGTGATGGACCAGAACATTATGGCACTCCCTTAGCGCATCTTGCTCCAGTGACTCCTATTGCTTGGAAGCAATAGAGGTAATTGATTTAGACAAGAGGAAACAGCCTCAAGTTCAACCAGGGGAGGTTTAGGATGGATACTAAGAAAAAATAATATGTCAAACATTGGAACAGGCTGCTCAGGGCAGGGATGGAGTCACCATCCCTGGACGTATTTAAAAGCTGGGCAGATGTGGTGCTGAGAGACATGGATTAGTGGTGGGTTTTGTCAGCGTTGGGTTGATGGTTGGACTCCATGATTTGAAGGCCAACCTAGGCCATTCTATGATCACTCCTGACAATATATGGATTGTAGTCCAAAGAGGATATACTAGAACTTCAAGATCTGACAATTTCTGGGCCTGTGCAGCTGGTGGTAAGTACCAGAATATCGCATTGCCCAAGTTGGGCCACAGTGGAAAAGTACTTGATGAAAGTCAATTATCTCAGACCCTATAAGTAGCGATTTTAGTGAGAACCTATGAGATCTTCTGGACTGTGGGCTGTGACCAGCATCTCCCCTGGGCTGGGAGGCCACTCAGGCAAACACCTTGAGGACTAGAAGGCCAGGGTGAGTCAACTTTCTGGAGTCTCAGCTATTGCCCGCTGAGGAATCACTATGCATTGTAAGTATTACTTACTCCAAACTTGAGGGAAATTTTAGCTATAGATTAGTCTCTCTCTTGAACCCAGCTCTCAATACATATGTCTCTATTATACACATTAGGCCTTACGAGTGAGGGTGTTCTTATGCTACTGGATCCAAACACTTTCTGTCCATTTGTCTGTGTGTGTCTAAAAGGCAAAGGGGCACCCACCGGCTCATTGGAGTCACCCATTGCCAAGGCACCTTTGGTCCTAGTAGTTAAAAACTCAGGTGTTGGAGTGTGTGTGACCCCTCGAGTGATGTATGTTTGTGCTCACATGCATAAGTATTGATTTGGGATACCTTTTAGTAAGTTAGTGTGAGTCTTGTAATTTTCAAACCTGTGATTAAGTCGCTGTTCAATCATTTTGTTCAATCATTTTGTTCAATCATCTTGTAAATCCTTAAATTGGTTAATAATTAAATGCTGTTAAAATTCAACCTCTTATCTGCCTCAAATCTTTAATAAATCTTGAAATGCCACTGAATCATAACCGTGTCAAATAGTTCCATCTGCCACAAACAGATACAACTTCTCATCTTTGTGGCAGTCTCCCATTTGCAGCTCGTGGGCATGGTGCAAAAGGGACAAAGCAGGCTCTAGGTGGGCTAAGCTGCCCCCGAGGAACACCTTTGGAGGACATGTCCACCAGCCACGGTCCAGCCCTGCAACCCTTTGCCCATCATGGGAAGAGCCATAGGCTGCCTCTTGCTTCCAGACAGGGAAGGAAGAGTTAACAGCCGGGCACTTTCTGCGGTAAATCACCTGCCTGCTGTGAATCAGCTAAACCTTCATCTCCATCCATCACAGCCAGAAAAGCCTGTGTCTGTCTGGCTCCAGCAGCAACAGCCAAAAGGCTGAGAGGCTCGTTCTGCTCCACAGACAGGCTGGGTTGCCTCTTGTGCTTGCTCCATGCTTTAATTTTGATCAATAATTGCACAGTCAGTCTCTGTCTCCTTCCTGTCTCTTTACTGAGGCATCATTTGGAGACCTTGTTTCCTAAAGAGAGGCTGGATGGGAGTGGCCAAACTCTACAAAAGGTTCATGGGACAAGGGATCTCATCAGAAACTTAGCGCGGCACCTGCTCAGAGCAGGATAAGCCCCAACTCTAGGCCAGGGTGGACATGTCTTTGTCTAGTCATGTATTTTGGTGGTGGTGTCAAAAGACAACGGACACCAACTGAAATATTCAAAATTTCCATTTAAATATAAGAAATAATTTTGCCCGTACATCAAACACTGGAACAGTTTGCTCAGAGGGGCTCTGGAGTCTCCATCCTCAGAGATATTTGAAACCCAACTGGACAATGACCTGATCAACCTCCTCCAGCTAACTTGGTTTTGAGCAGGGGCTTTAGGCTAGGTCATCTCCAGAGGTCCCTGCCCACCTCAGAGATTTGATGATTCTGTGATTTTCTGAAAAATGACCTCTTTTGCAATCAGGTGCTAAAAATATTGGCCAGATGTGCTGGATGAGGAATAGTTATCCTGATTTTCAGGTGTCTCACACTGGTGCATGTAACAGCCTACACTTCGTAAGGGCTATAGAGACCTATAGGCTCCTCCAAGGGTAAATTTGACTCTCCCATGGCTGTGGTTTTACATGGCTCAGTTTCCAGCAACAATGTTGGCTTAAGGTCATCTCTCCTTCCTCTCCCAGCTAAGAAGACGACCGTGGAGGCCATCCCTTTGTTTAAGCTGACAGGGACTGGACTGTGGACTGGCAGAGCTGAGGGACAGGGACAATATTGCCACCAAAGACTTTGTGTTGTGGGACCAAGTCTTAAAGTAAATTTAAACTTGGTTTCTCCTGTGGGAACCTGTATCTCTTTGGGAAAGGGTATAGGATACATACCTGGGAGTTGGACTCGACGATGCTTATAGGTCCCTTCCAACTTGAGATACTCTACAGTTCTATGATCGATGGAGGGGAAAAGACGGAGAACAGGGCTGTTTGTCAGCAGCCTGATGGGGGCTGGCGCTGCTGGCTAATTGCTGCAGCTGCACGCAATATTTTTTGTCACCACTTAAAATGAAATCTTGTCACAGACTCACTTAGCCTGATGCTGTGGTTTTCTCATGAATAACTCAGACTAATTGTCAGTCTTAAACATTGACTAATCCTCATAACAACATCTCACAATAGAGAGAAAAAAAAAAAAAAAAACCAAAAGAAAGGAATTATCTCAGCTGTACATACATCACCATTGAAGCAAAAAGATCAAATAACACATCCAAGACGAGGCACGAAATGAATGGCAGAGTGAGGAACAGAGTAAAGGGGTTTCTGGCTTCCAGGTCATACTTTACATCATACTTATGTTACTGGTGTTTCTTAAGAGTCAGAAAAAAAGTACATTAATATGGGAGAAACAGCTGCAAGAATAAATGTTACTCTGGGAAGGAAGGGGGAAATGCAGAGAAGCCAGACAAGGGCCCATCTTCTGCATTTCTGGTTTGACTCGAGGCTGGAAGTGCTGAAAAAATCACAGGTGGGCTCAGGCTGTGCCAGCATTTGCAGAAATCTGCTGCCACCTCAGGGATTGGGATAAGAGATGATTTTGGAAAAGAACCCAAATCGCTATCCAGTGAGACAGCTGACATTTTAGCCAAAAAATGTCAAAACCACAATTTTCTCTTCCTTAATGGAGACAAATCTCTTTTAGAGGAGATAAAACAGAGAAGATAAGGAGGTGCGGATTGGAGGAAGAAAGACTCTGTTGCCAGGTATAGGCAAATATGGTATTTTTTTAAATCCTCAGTTCCTGGGGTCATGTGAGACCCGCAGCTCCCATTTCGCATCATCTCACCCTGGGCACTTTTGTTTTTCAAGACGATCTTAAGTATTACACGGAAGGTCCCTGAACACTCATGTCAGCAACTGACACTTTTATGAGGAAAAAAGCCTCCAAAACACTGGTTTTTAAAGACAGTCTCCCGAGTCAGAGGGTACAAGGGTGTGAAGTTTTAGTCACTGACAAAGTGTTAAGGAGGGCAGCAAGTCCAGCACAAGGAGGAAAGGATGGACACCTGACACAGAATGGGGATATGGGGATGTCTCATCTGACCTGGCCAAGCTGGATGGCAGTGGGGATCCGCAGGCTGTCAGGAGCTGAACACCAGGAGACTGTCTCTGTCCCTTCTGTCCTGCCAAGGACCCGCTGGGGACATGGTCAATACCGTTCCTTGGCAACGATTCTGATGTCACCCCATTCCAAGCCCCTGCCCCAGGATCCCTGGCAGAAACCTCGATGGGAGAGAACCATAGAATGGTTTGGGTGGAAAGGGACCTTTAAAGGTTGTCTAGTCCAACCCCCCTGCAATGAGTAGGGACATCTTCAACTAGATCAGATTGTTCAAAGCCCCGTCCAACCTGACCTGGAATGTTTCCAAGAATGGGGCATCTGCCACCTCTCAGGACAGCCTGTGCCAGTGTCTCACCATCCTCAGTGTGAAACATTTCTTCCTGAGATCTAGTCTAAATCTCCCCTCTTTCAGGTTAAAACCATTCCCCCTCATCCTATGGCTCCCCTCCCTCATCAAGAGTCCCTCCCCAGCTTTCCTGGAGCCCCTTGAGGGACTGGAAGGGGCTCCAAGGTCTCCCCGGAGCCTTCTCTTCTCCGGGCTGAACCCCCCCAACTCTCTCAGCCTGTCCTCACAGCAGAGGGGCTCCAGCCCTCCCAGCATCTCCGGGGCCTCCTCTGGCCCCGCTCCAACAGGTCCATGTCTCTCCTGTGCTGAGGCCCCAGAGCTGGAGGCAGCACTGGGTGGGGGGGTGTCTCCCCAGAGCAGAGCAGAGGGGCAGAATCCCCCCCCTGGCCCTGCTGGCCACGCTGCTGGGGATGCAGCCCAGGATGTGGGGGGCTTTCTGGGCTGCCAGGGCATGTTGCCGGCTCATGTTGAGCTTCTCATCCACCAACACTCTCAAGTCCTTCTCTGTTTTCATTTTATTTTTTTACCAGCCTTCCCCTCCTCTCTGTTCCTAATCTATACCTTTGCAGAAAAGAAATCTCTGCTGCAAAATTGCCTTTCTCCATAGGGAAGGAGGAGGCAGGGACACCCTACAAGGGAACATTTCTTGTGATTTAGAGCAGTATTACAACAGTTTCATGTTTCCAAATGGAAACATCATTTGTGGCACAAGGAGGGCCGTTGCCTATTTAAAATGCTGCCCAAGGCAAAGGTGCATTTCCAAGTGCATATTTACAGAGCTCCTTGAAAGCACTGGAGATTGCACCAGCTGGTTCCTCCTTGTTCTGTGTTTGCTTGTCATGATTCAACGTGGCAGGACGGTTTTTCCAAAGAGATCAGCCTTCATGCCTGATGTTCAAAACATCCGTTGTCTGATCCCCATGCCCGCATCGCCATGCGCTGCCCAGATCTATCTACTGAAAACGGCTCAGGAATTGATCAGGTCTTCCAAAAACAAAGTCTCATCTTGCTTCACATTAGCACTAAAATGAAATCCACATCTTGTCGGTTCATTGAAGAACTCAGAGCCATAAACTGCAACTCATATGTTTTTAAACACATTAATAACACTACATTCATCTGCCTGATTTCAGACAATTTGTCATTTTTCTCCCTCCTTGGCTTACCAATGAATTGTTTGAGATGTCTCTTCCATCTGCACAGAGAAACAAGGGAGATGAGATGAACCAGGAGGGAAAATTCAGCCTGAGAAAATGTGGATGACATCTAGGAGCTTTTCAGCAAGAATCTGTAAGATGTCTAAATATTTTGATGTGTAACATAGAAAAGGACTGTCCAGAGTCAAAACCTTCTCTGTTCAGTCTCTTCAAATAGAAACACTAAAAAACAATGGCAAAAAGGAAAGCATGTATCTCCTACTATGCATAGTGACAAAGAAGGAGAGAAAATGAATAAGAGAAGCTGAAGACGGAAAGGAAAAACAGCTGATGACTGGGGGAAAGATAACAAAGAGATGCTGCAATGGTAACGGGAGAATCCTAACAATGGGTTGGAGCTGTCACTAAATAGAGATAGTCAAACTCTTAGAAAAACATGTTGGATGTAGTATTTCCTCAGCATGAAAATGACCAAGTATTTCTATGTCATCAACAACAACAGGAAATGTTAATCAATGATGCAAGCAATCGTCAGGTTTCAATCAGCAGATACCACCTGGATGACCTGGCTGGTTTGAAATCTGCGCTTGCCCGTGAAGCTTTTGGGCAGAGGTCCACAGAGGCTGCTACAAGGCTTGACGCTCTTCAACATTTTCCTCAATGATCTGGAAATAAATATAAAATTAGCACTGACATAACTCACAGTTGGCACATAGACAGCCAAGATGAAAAAATATGATGAGTCACAGAGAGCAGCCTGTATCGCTTGGGGCCATACAGCCACAATGCATGTTAATAAAACCAAAATCTAAGTCAGAATCTGGGAAAATGCAGGAGGTTGTGGCCTGCACATCATTTCTATGGAAGAAGGGCTCTGAATAGGTTTTTGGGGTCACTAGGAGCAGGCAATCAGTGTGATCTTATGAGGAAAAAGGGTTTGCGCCATCCTTTGAAAGTGGAAAACTTTGCCACTGAGAGAAGCTCCTAGAGATTCAGTGGGGCTGTGCGTTATCAGACATTTAAGTGTCAAGGGAGAAGAGCTTAGTGAGGTAAGTGTTGGCTTTCACATCTCTTGGTGCCTCAGATCGAGATGAGATGCCCTCCTGGACAAGAAGGGTTAACTCTGAGCTCTGTTCAGAAGAGAACTGAGAAGGGTGGAAAAGCCTTGGCCATAGATCCTGCCCGGAGAGGGACCAATTGGCCATGCATCGCTGTCGTTGTGATTGCAGAATCTTCCTATTCCTGCAAACCCACTAACCTATTTTTACTTCTGGATGACTGGAAAGCCAAACCACAAGCACAGTCACCCACGCATCGTGTTTCCTCCTTATGCAACTGTTCCAAAAAGCAAAGGAAGGCTCATCTCCTGCCAGATACACCACTTACTATATATTGGGCAGGATGGAGAAGGTTTGCTGCTACTAGCCCAGAAAGTTAAACTGGTGTTAATTCAACTTTGATGGAGGAACTAAGACCTTTTCTTCACTCTGTGTTTAATGGTTGTCTGGGACACAACTGTCTCATGCAGTCCCATCAACTAGAGGGTGGCACCTGTTTAGTGTGGAAGAATGGACCACAAAGACTCCAGCTGGGCATAAGGGCTTGCAGGACTGGATGACCACACAGGTAAGAAATGCTGCAAGACCGTTTGGAAGGGCGATCTCCTCTTGGGAGAAAATATCTTTGCCATTGTGGCCATTGCAGCTACATTGAGGGGCTGCCACGTTGAACAACGGAGTGCCACTGCCACGATGTTCCATTAGGGACAGTGGAAGACACTGAGTTGCTGTATTGGACAAAACTGGTCATCGCTCTAGTGTACCAGTGCTAATGGGGCCAGCACTAGAGGAATCAGAGGAGAGGCAGCAAAGATATTGAAAGAATTACAGAGACAACATAAGCTCGCAGAAGATTTGCAGTCTCATTAGAGAATAACCATGTTGAATCCTTCTGAATTTTGTATTCTTCTATGGGCAGGTTCAGCCTGTCCTTAAGAAGGAATGTATGTCCATTTTCATCCAGCCAGCATGTCCTGCAGCAGAAACCTGAACAGAAGGTGACAGAGCTGTGGGACATGGTGGAGACGGAAAGAGAGTGGTATGTTTTAGTGTATTTAAGCCTCAAAATCAGCACAGCTGGGAATCTAGTTTCCAGGCAGAGCAATTTTTATGAGCTGGAGAAGGCCAGAACCTCAGGGTTCCAATGGAGACACCAAGTCAACCGTAGATATTGGCAAGTAAACGCTGGCCAGGCCAGTAACAAGCACCCTCTCACAGGAATGACTGATGAATGCACAAGGTTGGATGTTTGCACCAATGCAGAGATGTTATAAGGAGGTAGATATTTCTCCAATGATGCTGCTCACTTTGCATGTATATCTGAAATTTTCTCACTGCAGGAGAAAGCTGGGGAGGCTCCTTCTACCGTGCCTAACATGAAGCGACATCAACATCTGAAGCGTGCAAGTGGGATGCTCAAATACTGTAGATAAGCAGGGCTTTGCTGAAACTCAGGGGAATATGGACAAGGATCTTCTTCCCTCACCCTTTCAATCTGAAATGCAGATGCACCGAGTGTAAGGAAATTCATGCATATAAAAAAGAAGGGGGGTGGTTATTTCCCCCCACTGGAAATCTAGCATCCTATTTTTCTTTTGGTTTTTAAGTAAAGGCTATGAGAGATTTCAGGCAGTTAGAAATCCAGCAGTAAAGAACTGGATTTTTTATCCTGGAAGAGAAGGTATTGCCCTTACTGTCCGCTATAACACCCTTAATGATTGACATCTGCTATTTCAGAGAAAACTGAAAGAAAACACTCTAAAAGGTACATTTCAAGAATAGCCTGTCATGAGGGGAAGTGGATTTCCAATTTTCATCCTAAAACCTATAAACACAGAATTTTAAAATAAAGAACCTATCGTACCTAAAGTTTGAGCACATATTTTCAAGTCCAAATGAATGATCTGGAGCTGGAGGAGAGGGCTGGAGCACGTCTCTTATGAAGACAGACTGAGAGAGCTGGGGTTGATCAGCCTGGAGAAGAGAAGGCTCCAGAGACCTTATAGCAGATTTCCAGTCCCTAAAGGGGGCCTAAGGCTGGAGAGAGACTCTTGATAAGGGAGTGTAGCGATAGGACAAGGGGTGGATACGTAAGGTGAACCAAATTCTTCCCAAATCTCTTAGTGACACTTAGAAGTACAGCTTTGGTTTAACCTTTTCCTTGCACTTCTCACCGGGAAATCCAGCACATCATTACCATTATGCCATGCAAATTAAGATAAATGAAAATGTCACTGAAATAATTATGAATAATAATATGGGTGTATCTAAACAGAACCTTAGTATGAGATATTTTGTCTCCTGGAAGTGCCCATTTCCCTCTCTGTTTCCTGGAGACTGGAGTGAACGTCTCAGATGATGAGGACTCGTGTGCTTGGATAAATCCCTCCTTGCAATTTCAAGCCTTCTGCCCTTCCCTTCTGCTGCCTGTCTCCCAGGTCACCACCTGGACCAGTGCCTGAGCCTGCTGGGCTGTCTGTCTCTCTTTCCACCTCCTTCTAGGAGAAGAATGGACTAATAATCCTTTCAGAATCACAGAATTGTCATGGTTGGAAAGGACCTCTGAGATCACTGAGTCCAACCACACACACACAAAAAACCCCTACAATCTTGGGCACTTGAGCCTGCCCTGAAGTGCACATCTACATGCTTCTTAAATACCTGCACTGATGGTGACTCCACCACCTCCCTGGGCAGGCTGTTCCAGTGCCTGACCACTCTTTCAGTAAAGCAATTCTTCCTAATATCTAATCTAAACCTCCCCTGCTGCAACTTCAGACCATTTCCTCTGCTCCTGTCACTTGGGAGAAGAGGCCAACACCCTCCTCTCTACAACCTCCTTTCAGGTAGTTGTAGAGGGCAATGAGTTCTCCCCTCAGCCTCCTCTTCTCCGAAGTAATCATGCCTGGTTCCCTCAGCCTCTCCTCATATAACTTGTTCAGGATGTTCCCAGTCACACTAATTCCAAGTGTGGTTCAATAAAGGCATTTGTTGTAAACCTAGAAGAAGAATGTGAATAAAATATGGCTTTTCGTGGCGCTCTCACCTCCTGTTTGCATCTACTTGTGCATGGGGGATGGAGACCAAAGCCCACATGTAAGTGGGCTAGAGGGTAGTGTGTATGGGAAAAGGCCATTTAAACACTTCCCCGAGGACCATTTTCAAAACTTATTTAGGAGCTTACAGGCCCCAGAAAGTAGTGGGATCAATACTTGAAGACCAACGGAGACTTTAGCTCTCTTCATGAGAGTACTGTGTCCATCTCTGGAGCCCCCAACATGAGAAGAACCCAAACCATCTTACGATTCTCTTCATATGATATGTGAATATCCATATATATGTTATTCTATAGCTTTGGATGAATATATGATTCTATGACTTTGGACTAGAAAAGATAATTCCATTTCATACACACCTCCTAGGAAAACCCCTGAGGATAGTTACAGTTAGGCCATATTTCTGGAGAACCTACTTCCCATCCTAAAATGCACCCATCCTAAAATGCACCCACCCTAAACACCTTGCCATGAACTTTCTTTGCATTTTATTAGCTTGCCTTGTTTTGAGAAACTTTCTGTTCTGTTACCGTTTTGGGTTTTGTTTCCTGGTTTGAATATCTGGCTTATCATATTTCTGCTAGACATGAATGAATAACTGAGCTCTTCTTCTGTCACAATGCCAACTCCTACTGGATGTTCATGGCTATTGTCAGTGCCCTGTGCGATACATTCATGGTAACGCAAAAATAGCTCACCCTTTGAAAACCTGCTGTTCTGGGAATTGCGATTGTGCAGTTTCATAAATATATATTTGTTGTTCTTCATGAGGAAATATGAACCAGGAATAGTTAATCAGAAATGAGATACACAGGGGAAAATCAATTATGTTTTCTTGAGCCTCTTTATTTAATGACTTTTATGAAGATCTATATAGTCACATCATAAATGTGTCCCCTTCTCTGGAGATTTTCAAGCCCCTCCTGGATGCAGTCCTGAGTAATGTGCTCTAGGCAATCCTGCTTTGGCAGGGGAGTTGGACTGGATGATCCCTAGAGGTCCCTTCCAACTTCAACAATTCTGTGATTCCGTGATTCCATGAAATACTGAGGAACTAGGCAAAAAAGAGTCATTCCTTTCATGTTTACTTCCATGCAAAAAAATTCTTTTATTTTTTTCTCCTAAGGCAATTTAGGAAATTATTTTAAAAGGAACATTTATTTTTGCATCTGCTAGACTCAGTTGGATTGGTAAATATCTGTGCTTCCAATGGTTTAAAAAATGTGATTACAGAGAAAAGCTTAAAGAGATGACTGGAGAATAAAGGATGAAAAAGAAAAATAATCCAATATCAACTTTAATTTAATTGTTTTTAATAGCTTGTGAACCCTGGGTGCATGAGATAAAATGTTTAAATACTTATACTTGGGGATTTGGTACTTCTTTGAATGAGGCGCTCCTGAGGGATGAGCTCCAGCTGCCTGGATCCAAGGCTACGTTATTCCATTGGTCAGGATATCTGGGATCTGGCATTTTGGTTTTGTTGAATGTCCGGAAGGAGCAAGTGCATCCTTTGGATCCTAGGTTTGACAGCCCCATGTCCTCTGTTGTGTTAACTTGTCCACATTCCTCCAAAGTCAAGGTTCAAAGCAATGTCATGGTGCTATTTTACACCACATTTGGCCCATGCACTTTCCTGTTGTGTCATCTGAAAACCAAGAGGATTTTGATTTTACCTTATAATTGGTTGTGCCTACTAAAATACTGCATGTGTGCATTTGACTCCTTAATTAACCCATCCTAGGACACTGCAAGGGTGTGGACCAGCAGCCTCGACTCGATTTGGTGCAGCAGTTGTGATGCTGAAAAAGTGTCCTCTCAAACCCTTGTTCCTCTTCCGATAAATGATAACATACTACCAACCTTGCCTCACAGGCATCCCTAGATCACCAGGACTACAGCAGCTCTCCCACCACCATGAATTCATGATATGGTGATGGTCATATGCCTCAGCTACACAGAATCATAGAATAGTTAGATTTGGAAGGGACCTTAAAGATCATCTAGTTCCACCCTCCTGCCATGGGCAGGGACACTTCCCACTAGACCGGGTTGCTCAAAGACCCATCCAACCTGGTCTTGAACGTCTCCAGGGATGGGGCCTCAACATCTTGTGATCCATTTTGGACCACAGTGAGGAAATTTGCAGCTCAGGGAAGGTAAGTAACGGAGTGGTTTTGGCATCCCGAGATGTGTTAATATGAGCTTATGGGAAGGATATTTTGGGTCTTGCTATTTTTGGTGGTTCATCTCCATGCTGGTTAGCTCTGAGCCAAGAGGCCACCAGTGAGAGTATCATGGTGGTTCATGTGATTCCTGATGTTTCGAACTATAAGCAAAGGCAGGTCCATTCCTTTCTTTTCTGATCCAGACCCCAAACAATAGCATCTTCTCAGATGTTTCAGCCTTCTCCTTCCCCTGGAACTTGTGGCTTATCTTGCACCAAAATACCATCCAGGAATAATACCTTCCAGCCCATCTCTGTTCCATTACCTCAACATGGAAAAACCATTTCAGGACGGTGATTTCATTATACATCATTGATGGGGGATAAATTATTAAAGCAGACTCATAAAAAATGAAAGACATTTTACACAGAGAAGGAGTCCTGACAGTAACCTAGATATGTCACAAAAACTGATTGCCACCAAATAGGAAAACCTGCCCCTTGCCAGAGAAAAGAGGGGTAAACTATGAAAGATGCATGAGAGTAGAGGGAGAAATGAAGTGACTAGAATGACAGAGTGGGAGATAAACACATCAAGGTAACGGAAACAAAAGAGAAAAGACAATAGAGGAAAGGGGGAGTGAACAGAGGTTAAATAATTCAGGTCAGGTTTTTTAAGAGCCTTGAAGAAACAAGAGAGCATCAGTCATCCAGGAATCACTGAGGGGAGGGAACCAACCGGATGAACACACTGTTCACAACGTTAACAGGAGTTGTTGCACTTTCTGTGCTATATGGACAGACCTTGGCTGGTGTAAATCAGCAAGGAGTCAGTCCCTGCCTGGGGGTATTTACAGCCTTCTGAGGAAGTGGCTATTAATCTGAAGGGCAAATCCAACTCATGCAATTCCAGCAGTTTTGGCCACTTTATGCCATGGATGCCCTCCAATCCTAATTGAATCTCCCCTCGGTTCTGCCCTGCTCCTCAATGGATCCATCTGGGACAGACCCCTGACTACTGAGATCCTTCAATCACTGCCTCGTTAAATAGAAATAACCCATCAGCTATGGAGTTTTGCAGCATTAATCCATGTTCATGCTGCCAGTGTCACTGGTGGGCAAAGCATCTCCTGTGGACTTTACACATTTCCTCAGCCCTGGGCAATGCTTTTCCCTGAAAATCAGCAAAAGTCACAGAATCACAGAGTCATATGGGGTTGGAAGGGACCTCTGGAGATCATCTAGTCCAACCCCCCTGCCAGAGCAGGTTCACCCAGAGCAGGTTGCACAGGAATGTGTCCAGGTGGGTTTTNTAGGCGTTGATCAGATCCCCCCTCAGCCTTCTCTTCTCCAGGCTAAAAAGACCCAAGTCCTTTCCTCATCAGAGAGATGCTCCAGGCCCCTCATCATCTTTGTAGTTCTCTGCTGTACCCTCTCCATCAGGTCCTTCTTGAACTGGGGAGCCCAGAACTGGACAAGTCTTCAAAGCTGTGAAGCCCAGGGTCTATAAAGGGTGAAATTCAAACACCCTTCTGAAGGCTTTCCTCCTCTTTGCCAGTACTGCTGCTCCTCTTTTCTTGGGGGTACATCCTCCCTGGACCAGTTTTATTACCCAGCTCCAGGAAAATGGAAAACTTTGCCTCCTGCCTCTATCTCCCTCCTTTGCATTTAATTTCTGATCTGGGAATATTTCTTTTCTTCCCTTGCTCTAATTTCTGGTCTCCTGTGTTGCTTCTATTTTAGCCTTGGCTTTGCTTGCTTGGGGGATTCCTTTCTCAGCCGTACAGATTTGCGCCGCTGCTGATACAAAGCACAGCCAAGGTTGTAAGGATGTACCAAGTACACTACAGATAAAAGGAGTCATGTAAAATTCAGCTGCATTGAATTAGTCTTGCTGGTGGGAGGATAATTCCTATTAATCACGTCTATTACAGTAATACCTCGGGATAAGCTCAAGATGGGCAGAGCAGCGAATAGCACAAAATGAGGGAAACTCCCAGCAGCAACCTGAAAAGAGAAGCACAGTAGGAAATTATATACAATATGTTGGGTGGGCAACACTGCCATTGGTAACTCGATTATTTTTGAGGGTAGGAGGCACCCGAGTGGGACATATTATGTAGAGGAAGAAAAGCTAAATGGAAAGAAAAGTGGAAGCAAGCAAGAGTCTGAGGACAGCAGTTAGCACCAGGATGAAGGGGAGGGAAATATTAGCAGTGGAGAACAGAATCTGCCAGGATACAGAAAATGTTTTTTTTTTTCTTAATAAGTAGTACCTATTCTGTCTTGTGGCAAAATGAAAATTTTGAGGTGAGAAGGGGAGATGCTGAGTTAATTGCATTTCTATAAAAAATGAAATTTGAATATTACTTTTTTTTTTTTTTTTTCAGTCTGAAATATTGTGCTCAGTCTGGTCGAAAAATACGTGGTTATTTATGAGTTACAAAAAAATTTTCTAAAGTGGGCATCTTCTGCCTTGATGTGGGTCGGTATTTAAATCTACTCTGCTATTTCAGAAACTACCTCTGTGAAATTTGACCTTCCTACTTCGGACACATTTCCCCATATTTTCCACTGGTGAAATGAGACTTGGTGGTCACTTGTTCCTGCTCTCACCTTGTGCTGAGCTGTTTTGGGGACCTGAAGAGGCAGGAAAAGTCTGAATTTTGGTTAATATTAGGGTTGTATTTCTGCCCCTCCAAGCCAGCTCCCTGAAGATCTGACGGGAGAAGCAGCCTTTTTTCTCATGTTTTTCATCAAGGACATCTGGGTTACTACAAATAATTGCATATAGATAAGATATCTGGATGATTTGATCTATGCTGCCTTTTTTCCTCGGGTGCATCTGATTCAGAGACTAGTGATGAGCCCCGAGACATCAGAGAGCATCATCCAGGTCCTGCTTCCCCGGGACACCAGCAGCTCCAGGGATCTGGAGCAAAACCTCCTGCAGGCCACCGACATCTGGCGCTGGAGATTTGGACTGGGCTCCTCTCTAATAATTGTGCAATTGTGGTAATTATACACACACAAAAAAAGTTAATTACTTAATCATGTGTAACAAGGACCCTTCAGCTACTGAGCGAGGCACACGCTTGGCACAATTATTCACAGGCATGTAATCTACTTCCCTTTGTATTGAATATTTCATTAGTTACTATTCACATCTTCTCGGAGGTGCTTTGCAATGGTTCAGTGATTGGATTTACTCTCATTTCTTCTTGGCTTGTACAAACGTTGTCTCTACAAATATTCATCTGTATTTTATCCCTTTAACAAGGAGGTTCTTTCCAACGTTCTGGTTGCCAAAGAGAACTCACTACAATGGGAACTTTGGGAGCCTGAGGCAATTTTAGGTTCCGGCTTTGCCTTCAAGGTCCTTTGGGTGGATCCCCATGTTTTTGTCCCGTGTATGTACAGCTCTTGGCACTGTTGGGATTTTGGCCATCACAAGGTGCCTTAACAGTGTAACAACTAGCAGTAGTAGCCAAGGATGGCTGCAAGTGGGGGAGATTGGGTCTCATAAAACATACGTTCGTTTTAAAGTTGGTCCAGCCATGGCTGGAATGACTCCTGATTTACTCCTGTGCAGAACAGGAAGAGCACTTGCATATGAAGAGGAGGACAAGGTGTATCATGGACTTGCATTTTCACTTTAAAATACTTAAATGACTTCTCCAAACCCAAGGCAGTTTCCTTCTGAACTAGACCCAGCAAAGCAGACTCTCTGGCCATGGCATCTGCCCAGCTCTCCCTACCTCTGAAGCACCTGCCTTGGATAACAGATTCCGGAAGGAAGACCAGCCTTCTGCTTAAAGTTAGCACCTCCGGAAAGTAAAGCACATTCCAGCTCTAAGTGTTGCAATACTTCAGCCTAAACCTAGAAGTATTTATCGGAGTGTGCTGGGCCAGTGCCTTTCTGGAACTGCAGTACTTCGTGCACTTAGTCATCTCTAGGGGACAGGCTGTAGGGCTGGACTACATCTCCCATCAAGGGCTGTACACATCTCATGAACATAGGAAGCCCAGCCCAAAAAAGATGGATGTACAGAACAACCAGACCTGCTAATCCCATGAACCACCTAAATTTCTCCTACAACATTTCCAGTTCGTACTTTATGATTTTTCAATGAAACATTTTTGGAAAATACCAATTTTTGGAAATACCAATTTGCCAGCAAGTTTTGGTGTCTTGTCCAGCGTTTGTCCTGAATGGCAAATTGAACAAATTGAATGTTAACAGCCTGGGAAGAAGGTCTGAGATGTTCTTGGCTACAGCACAATGACAAGGGGACCTGCCAGATGTCGCACAAGGCGTGCTTCACCTGGTGACATCCTAATGCGAGCTCCTGACAGCGGTTAAGAATTTATGGTGCATTAAATTTTCCAAGGGTTTTTGAAAAGAGCTGCTGATTCTGTCAACTAGACTTCTGGGATAATCTCTGAAACCCAGTATGATAGTTCCATGAGTTATGGATGTGAATCTGATCTTTCTGTTGCCCATGTGAACTAGTGAGACTGTTGAAACCAAGTGCCGTTTCCCGGCTATGAATAAAGGGAGAATTGGACCCGTTTTTCTTTCTCTGACTTTACTGAATATAAATCAAGGCACAGACATGCTAACTGCATTACACAGATCCTGGTGACAGCAACTTCTCAGTGCTCGAGAGACAAGAGAAACTGTCATTCGACTCTGATCATCAGCTTTATTGTATGCCAGCCAGACGATACACATTTCATGCAGACTACACATTTGCTCCAGCCGCCGCTCGGAAGAAAGTGCTCGACTTCACGTGCGCTGGTCCTGCACTAAGGTACTTGGTTCTTGGTCTGTAGCACCAGTGGTTTTCTCAGGCGTCCTGGAAGTAGAGAAAGAGCATCATTGCAAAGAGGAATTGGCTGCTGCACAAAACCGAAAATGCCACCCCTGAGTTGGAATTTGCCCCGTGACAAGTGGCTCTGCGGAGGACTCCCCGAGCAGCCCGCACATGTTTGGTATGTCCTCAGGCTGGTTGGTGAGCCTGGTCCTGGTCCAAAACCCATGGATGTCTGCAAAATTAGGAGGGCTGGAGCTCTTGGCTTTTTGACCAGCCCCCCGGGTTCAACTGGGACCAGGATCAGGCCCACCCACCAGCTATGAAAAATGATCGCCAATTGATTATAACCTGCATTGAACGAGCACCTCGATGTAAAATTGTCTCACGAAGAAGCAGTTTGTTTCCCTCAAGGCGGATGGTGAAAGGCCTATACAGCAGGGGAGCCAAGCTCTCGTGCTGCTCGGGAAGCCTGTTAAAACAACCAGCAGGAAAGCAAGGCCAGCTAACTCATGCCAACCCCCATGTGAGAGCAAATCTTCTCCTCAATGCCGCCAGGAGACACCAGGAGGTGATGGTGGCACCAAGGCATTGGATGCCTGTTAGGATCAGCTCTGGGGCCAGCTCTGTACCTGGGATACTCATGGATGGGAGCATAAGAAAACAAAGCCTGGGAAGTAGGGTAGATGTTGCCAGGAGCTCTGGACGGGTGCTGGAGGGAAGGTTGGGTCTTGTTGAAGTGCGGAGGGAGAGATGGGGAAGGGAAGAGCTGTAGGGAATGAGGGAATCAATCTTCATTAGGAGAGAGAAAGAGAAGGAGGATCTCCAGGGATGAGGAGAGATGTGTGATGGATGGGCAGGGATCTGTGAGGCTGCATAAAGCAGATGGAGAGGCAGGAGAAAACTGCTCAGCTTTAAAATGGGCAACTTTGCACAGCGGTTGCATTAAGGGACTTTGGAGATCTCTCCTTGTCCACCAGCCAGATGTTGGCTTTGTGTATGGAATGGTTCCAGCCTGCAGGCTGAAGGAGGGAAGGAGAGGTTGACACCATGGCCAGGAGAACAGGTGCTAGTTACCATCTCCTTGGCCCGTGAAACCAGCCCAACCCAGACACGTGAGTCTAACCATCCCTGCCTGAGAGGCTCATGAGGCAGGACTATGTGGAGAACCCTGGCAGGGCAGCTCTTGCTCAAATACTCACCCTCGTCCTGCCTGTTGTGCTTACAGTGAAGAGATATTTGGTGCCAGAAGCTGCTGGCAGAGATCAGTAAGGCCTTTCCCCTGTGTTCCCTGTGTAGGAAAACTGAGGAGTCCTTCCAACCTACCAGTTTCTATGGAAATATGGTGAGCCCGGCACTGTAAATCAAGGGATTAGGGGAAAATGCAGGGTGGCTCCTCTTTGGAAAGATGCCCCACTGTCAGGACAGACCAGGGCCATGCTGTTTATGCACAGACATCTGCTAGGACAGGACCATTGCCTGGTCTCTGGAGAAGGCTGGAGATGCCTGCACATCCTTGCCAGTGGAGAGCGTGCCCAAGGGTACTTGCACGTGCAAGCTGGGCAGGTTGAAGTTGCCAGCAGCTACTCCAGATGCCAAACCATCCCCTGTAAGTATGTCTTCACATATGATCTAGGAAGGGAGGATGTGGTAATTATGGGGCCTGAGCTCAGGTCTTCCTGGGCCAGTGCATCTCTGATGATGCAGGTTGTGGGCGGGTCAATGCCAGACTACTCCCACCTCTTCCTTGGTGTCCAGCCCTGCTCTTGCTGCTGCCCTGCATTTCAGAACAGGATGTGAAAGCCAAAAGTCATCTCTCCCTGGAGCAACGTAAACTGATTGAAATCACTCTCCATCAACATTTCCCTTAGCACCTCCTAGAGTCACCAGGAGAATTCACCCTTCTCAGCAGCCCTGGTGTGGTACCTCTCTGTTGAGGTATCCAAGAAAGCTTTTTTCATGAGTGTGTGCATCCTTCAGCAAGACCCAGCCTCCTGGAGGACAAAGAGGCTGTGTCCTACCCCCATCCCCTGGCTTCCTCCTTGTTAGTATCAAATACAGATAATTGTGTGATTGTCCTTCCCAGTAAAGCTCATTCCAGACCTGTTTTAAACTGGAAGGAGTGTAAGGGGGAGGAAATAACTTTATTTTCCCTGGGAATTGGTATCCAGGGACAACACAGCATTGCACAGCCTCTCACCAGGAGGAGAACAGCCCTGGCTGCTGTCTGCAGGGCTGCACAGCAAGGTCTAGTCCCGGGTATCAACCTTGGGAAGAATGAGCCGGGAGGGTACAAATCAGAGGGTTGAAAGGAAAGCCTGAAACGTAACAAGTCCTAACACACAAACAGCAACATTTACAAATGATCTTTGTCTCAGCTGAGCAAGGAAAGAGTTTGGAGATCTTTGCCCTCAGGAGGGCTACCAGTGGCAAACTGTTGGGTTAGATATGTGATGTGACAAGGTGAGAAATGCAGAAGAGATGAACCGGAGGTGACAGATCATTACTCGGGTTGCGTCTGAGAGAGAGATGCAGAAAGAGTATGAAATTCAACAGGAGTTTGTTTCCCAGAGGCAGCACATGGTGTCTGGAAATAACCAATGGATGACCACCATAACCACACATAACGGAGTCTCCTCTTCACTGGTCCTGGTGTAACAATGGGGAGCTAGGATCTTGTGGCTTGAGGTCTAAACTTGTCTCTGACGATGACGGGCTCCAGCAGTGTTACCCCATTCTTCACAGATTTGGAGGACCTTCTTGCAGCTCATCCTTGTTCCTCTGTGGATTCAGGTCTTGATGTTTTGGTGGCCTCATATCAAAAAGAGCCGATGACATTTATCTCTTCTACAAAATTATCTTCATTCAAAGCTGTTCAACTATTTGGGAGCTGCTATGAGTCCGTATAGACAGACCCAACTCCAGGCACACAGAAAATGAAAAGCTGCCTTCAAGAGCAACTAGAAGCAGCAGAAATCCTCTACCAGCTGCTCAGAAACACCAAAATAGCCCCAGGCACATATAGCTGTGAAGTTTGGTGCCAAAGGGCCATTTTTAAAAAAGAGCCAAGAGAAATTTGTCCTTTCTTTCCCAGAGAATTCAGGTGAGGAGATGGCTCCTCTCTGTGGAGGAACTGACCTTTTGGCTAGAGCCCTCACCCTGGAGGACATTGGCAGGTTCATGTTCCTCAGAAGGTAAAAACTCATGAATTCCTGGGCAAATGCAATTAACAATTAGGTTGTAGGATTTGGTGAGTCACTTCTCTCTTCTGAATGCTTTATTGCCCTTTGTGCACTGAAGTTTGCCATCCATGATGTCCCCAAAAATGGCCTTAACATTGTATTTAATAACTGGTCTCAGTTACATGCCTTGGAAAAGGCCATGGCATCGAATAGTGGGGCCCACACTGTAAGTTACAGCAGGGAAATGAAGAAATTCAGCAAGCAGAGGGATTTCTTTGGCTTGTATAGGTTGGGTGGGCACGGAAATGCACACCAGTTTGGGGCCAGCAAAGGCTGATGGAGAAGGAAGTGTCTGGTTGTGAAGTCTGACCTGATGTAGGTGTGAGGTGAGCAACAAGGAGCTTGGGTTTAAACTTCTGAGTTTAAACAACTGTTCACCTCCAAAGCAGCAGATATACAAGCATTTGCAAAACTCTGCTAACAATTCAGATGTTAGAAGACTTCAATGTACCTCCAAGGTCAGCTAGGGACCTCAGTGGCATCCAGGAATATTGTCCTAAATCCTATTCAATCCCTAAAACCGTGAAGCTGAGATTTTTGGCTACCATTTTGAGTTGTTCTAGAGCTTTTTCACTCTTGGAGTCTAGAGTGTGGAGGAGGAGGCGGCAGCACTGTGAAAGCATGGCAGGTGGGAACAGGTCATGGTGACACATGGGAAAGGACGCAGGGCCATACTTACACCAAGGGATCCTCTTTCCCACTGCCTCTTTCCAGTATCTACACTGAAATGCTTAGAGCCTGGAGATGTCAAGCACTACCTAGCTGCAGGTCCTACTTGTCCTAGATAAAACCTCCAGGCTCCTCACTGAGGAGGACTGGACCTCCCCACAAGTTTTGACTCTTGCACAGTGCCACTGAAGGAAGCCCAGGGGACCAAGCACTGCTTGATCCTTCTCCCATGCATGCCCACAAAACAGCTTCAGTTTGTCATTGAGTTAGGCCTTTGGACCTAACTCTTGCAGACGGCCCATGAAACCAGACTGATGGCCATTCTGTGAGCTCAGCTCCTCACTCAGCATGATAAAGAGTCTCCTTTTCTTTCTGGCAGGATGGTGTCACACTACCCGCAGTGAGGGTCACAGTAAGAGAAGAGGAACTGAGCTGCTCCTGCATCTTTCCATGGGTGTGTGGAGCAGCTGGGAAGAAGCACCATCTCCATATGCACAGATAGCTCCAGCCAGCACAGACCAAAATAGCACATTCAGGCAATAAATTAGGACAAGGAGGGAGCAAGGAGCCACCTGAGGCTTAGTCACAATTGGGTCCCTGCTGTACTCACAGGTTGAAAGGATCACGGGCAGGTCTAGTCCTAGCCTGGGGTGGAGGAAGATGTTCAGGGCACCTTCTGAACAACAAGAAGCCTCCTGGGCATCCAGCTCTGAAACATGTCCTTCTGCTTCTTCCCCTGAGAGGTGCACCTGCTTGGATTTCCACTGACACACTTCTGCCCACAGTTTTCTGTACTGCGCTGGGAAATGCAGTTCCTTTAACATCAGCTGCTTCTGCTCTGGCTTACAAGATTTCTCCTTCCATTCTCCTCATTTGCTGCATTTGTCGAGCCACCTGCCAGCCCAGGACGTCTCTGCAGGAAGCTGGAGAAAGGCCAAACTCTTTATCAGATGCACCAGAATTGCAAGGGACAAAAGGTCATGCAGCTCTGAATATGTCAGGCTCCTACACAGACAACAAAGATTGTCTCTGTGGCTGTGAAAACCAAAAGGTACTGGGGAACAAAAACACAAGCAGAGTCACCCCAAAAGACTACGGATAGAGCTGCGGCAGCAAGACCAACTGCTGGACTGGCCACGAGGACAGACAGAGAGTGCACTTGCAGACACATCTACTGAAGCCACACCAAGAAACGAGAGAGAGAAAGGGCAGTCGGTAGGTGAGGTATCGTTTATTCCAAACAGTGTCATTGCACAGTACAGGCAAAGAAAAAGGTTTACAGTCCAAGAGAGACAGGACACGAGACAGTAACTTGTGGAGGATGGGAAGGAGAACATCCCTGGTAGAGCTGGGCATTTAAGATGACATGGAGGGGAAAGAAGCTGGAGGGGGAGTGGTGGGAGAAAGCACAGGGTTGAAGAAGCAGCTGAGGAACAGACTCGGAAAGGATGGCAGGGAGGATGGAGGGAAAATGATTTTGAAGGCAAGAAGGAAGAGCAGCATGGTGGGAAGCTGCGGCTGTGAGGGCACTGAAGACTGCATGGGAAGAAGCCAACAGGGACAGAGACAACTGACCAGCAATGAGACCTGGGGAGAGGGGAGGGAACAGAAGCAACAGGGGCAAGGGCATCCAGTGCCCTGAAACCCCAAAGCACTATCTATTTCATCAAATTAAAGGTGCCTTGTTGGCTCATGTCCCTGCTGATAAATCTCTTGGCTCCAAAGTGGCCACAACTGAACTGGTCTTCAGCTGGGTACTAAATCCTGAACCAGACCAAAGAGCAGGTCATAGAGTCATAGAATGGTTTGAGTTGGAAGGGATCTTTAAGATCATTGGGTTCCAACACCCTGCCACAGGCAGAGACACCTTCAACTAGACCAGATCAGTCCAATGACCAGGGGTTACTCTCAGGATTTCTCTATCTTAACCATTGGGCACTGGCACCATCAAGTGCTCCTGGGTGCCATTTAACTGATGAGGACAGACCCATCTGCCACAGCCATCGTGTGGCGAGATCCCCTCCATCATGTGTCCTGCAGGGTGCTTCTCAACCTCTGCTGTGACCCAGCTCTCCAGACCTCTCTCAGAGCCAGGCAGGGCACACAGGTCTTTGGTTACCCAAGAAAATATGGGAGGCCCCATCTTTGCTTGGGACTTTGAGGTTGCTTCATGTCTCAGGCTAGGTTGGGGTGGGAGGTGGGCAGATGACAACAAGGGGGGGGTTCAGAAATGTTTGCCCCTTTCCATCTCTCACACCATCGAATGGTTATTATTCCTCACTGCTCCCACATTGCTAAGATCTGTCACTACTCCTCATCCATCATTTTTCTGACCGCTGGTCCTTGCCGTTGGTTTCTGTGGAGCAGAATTCCTGCAGGGAAAGCTGGCATTTCAGAAAGCATAAAGATGCCTTCAATCCATTAGCAGGCTTTTCTTTTATCCTTGGGCTCTCATTTCTTCCACATATCAGTCATGATTAGAGAGCTGTTTCCAAGGCACCCTGCAACAGAAATTAAGACTGTTTACAAGCAATCCAGAGCTCACGGTAAACCACCAGTCCTGAAGTTCTCAGAGCTGTGTTACCCCTCACTGCAGACCTCTCAGCTTGTGAGTAGACCCAGTGGCATTAGTGGAATTGCTCCCAAACCAAGAAGGTCACATGAATAAGGGCAAATGGAAGTGGGCTGTTAAATCCCCAATTGGATCAAACTTACCATGACACTGCTGGAAACGAGGAGAGCTGAAGCCCGTGTCTGAACATCACAATATTTTCCAACTGTGTAAGTGACACTGCTCTTAGTGCCGAACATTGCCATGTCATCACATTCATACCAGGGGATTTCTTCTTCCTGTACAGCTCCTCTTCTTTATTTGATGTTGCTGTTGGGGATGGTGGTTGTCCCTTGGATGTTGGGAAGTACCAGCTATGACAGAGACATCTTCTGAAAAAGGCCCTTTCTCTCCTACACTGGCACGTCTCTAAATAAACCCTAAATCCAAAGGATATTGTGACAAAAGGGCTGACATGTCAGCCGATGAAATATCCGTACTCATCCTTTGACCTTGCTTTATCAGTCAGGGACGTAATAATGATAACTGAGGTTTTCAAAGGAAGCACAGAGACTGGGAAGAGGCAAAATCAGTAAATCTCACCCCTGTGCCTAAGGCACTTAAGCTCCCGTCTGATGCAGGGAACGGGAGGCAGGGATAGAGAGCATCGGGCAGGAACCTCTTCATCCACCCATGCACAAGTCTTCGGGGGTGTGTGCTGCAGCCCTCAGCACATGATGTATTCGAAAGCAACTGATTAAAATCGGAAACATGCCGGCCAACCTTCATGGGGCTGCTCACACCTTGTGCAACCAACGCGACATCTCTGCCAAGCTGCACTCAGACGCTCCGTTATTAAGAGTGTGAGAAGCAGCCTTAAATTCAACATGCCAATATTTTCCCTTCCCTTCTTGTCCCCTCACCAGACACCAACGCTGACAATTAGCCATATTTTCACCCCAGCCAGCGCCTCCGCAGTAAATGCTCTTATAAGACAAAGCATTTCATTTTTAGTAACCCATCTCCAGCGCTTTGCACAGACATCACTCTCACAACAGCCCTTGGAAAAAAGTGGGCAGTGCCAGTCACTAATGACTTGGCAAAGATTAAGGAGTGAGTCAGTAGCAGCGGGTTCAGACGGCGATGGTTAAAGACCAGGGAGACGAGGTCCCCATGCCTGTCATCAGCCCAGCAGGTCCTACTGTCTCTTAGAAATCTATCCTGCCCCTTTGGGCATTCAGGCTTCGTGATGCTGAGCAACTTCAGAGGGCAATAGGAGAGCAGGGGCATGTTTTCCACCACTGAGTGTGGGCAGCTGGGTGGATGGATGACCCAGATGAATCACCCATCCATGCTGCTGCATGGAACAGACCCCATACCTTTGTGTCACAGGAGAAACATTTTGCTGGCCAACATGGATTGTCACAGATAAGTTCCATCAACGACCAGTCTTTTAACAATGAGCATTTTCTCCAATATCAGCTGCGGAGGGGTGAAATGATAAATCCCTGGACCTACAGTTCAGCTGAAACACTTTAAAGATCATATAGTTATGCGTGATGGATGAATGGGTGAAGCTGGTGGGGAAGGGAGAGGGAAGGCAGGGTGATATGGCAGGACATTGGATAGCAGCACTGTTATTAGCATGTAGTCACGGATGGGATAAACTCAGAAAGCGATTTCTAAACCAGGCAGGGATGAGAAATAGCACCCAGATATGGTAAGACAGAAAAGGGTCAGTGCTCCATGGAAGTCAGCAGAGCTATGTTGGAGGAGAGATTTCAAAATACAACCCCAATGCAGAAAATCTTCCCCAGGTCAGTGGGGATGTTATAGGAATGCTCATTAAAAGAGAAAACATGATTAAAAATAAAAATTGCAGGTAGGAGCTTACAGGCTAATTAAAAGAAAAAAGAGGTGGAACTAAGATTAGGGTTCACTGTTTAAAATAAAATCGTCCCCTCAACCCTGCTTTCTTCTCAGCCATCATTTTCTCCAGACAGCAAACATTGTCATTAATATAAAATCAGTGCTTTGCACTTCCACAGACATCAGTAGCCGGGCTTGCAGCATGCTGGAAGTGCTCAACCCAAGAATTTGCCACCTCGTCTCAAGGAGGATTTCGAGCCCCTTGACCCCTCTTATGGGCCTTTCAGGCGGTTTTGGGCCAAAGCAAAAGCTGTAGGCAGCTGGAAAAAGGTGTGTAATTAAGCAACCTCATCCAGAGCATCTCCCCTCCCTCCAGCTCTCTGTGGGGCTCGGCTTCTGCTCCCTGACCCAGCGCAACGTGGACAGCAGCAAGGCGCAGCACCAGCCCTCCGCTCGATACGCCACACACACGTACAGAGAAGAAAAGCCAACTACCTGCTCCATCCACATGGCTTCACTGTCCATCTTCACATCTTTGCAAACGCTTAGCTCTCACGTCAGGCTAGTCTGAGGTTAGCAGCCACCTAAAGGGAGCCAGGCTGCGACAGCACAGTTGTCCCCATGCCAGGGATGGAAGTGGTGGTGGCTCTAAGCAACACAAACCTGATTACAGTTGGAAGGGCGTTTCTTTCACTCAACTGTGCTTCTTATCGAGAAAACAAGATCAAGGAGGTGGTATTCGTCTTTAGCATTTATTTATCATTGGAAAAAAAACCCCTTTGAGCAAGCAAAGATCACAAGCACGTCACAATCAATTGGCTATACATTAATTTGTGTGTGTGTGTGTGTATTTGTGTATTTGTGTGTGTGTGTGTCATTCTCATCAGAACAGCAAGAGTGAAAAAGCACCACGAGGAGGTGTGCTTAACACATTACAAGAGACAATTCGTGATATGCAACCAAACCCAGGCCACAAAATATTAATTAGACACTTCCTATCTGCCTCCAAGAGGCAAGAGTTTGTGGAATTCATGGGAGCCACGTTTTGACACCGGACGCGTTGCAAATGAAGAAGCAGGTGATCGGTGTGCAAAGCAGTCAGAAAACAGGAGCTCAGTCAGCAGTTAGCACCATTTTGCAGAAAGGAGTAAACAGTACAATACAGTGAAAATGAGAAAGCAAGCAATAGACAGCATAGGAACTTTCACAGGGTAAAAAGAAAAACATTTGGTTGTTTGGGTTTTGTTTTTTGTTTTTGTTTTTTTTTTTTCCTTTTTACAAAGAAAGCAAGACATATTACAAATTAGCGGTGAGACAGGATCAGCATTGTGGTAGCTGGAAACACAGAACAGCAGAGCACTCTTTCCCAGCGGGATCGACAAGCTCAGAGTCCAAAGTGAACTTGAAACGGCAGAGATTTGGTCTCCTTTCTGATAAACCTGAGTGGGTCGGATGGGTATAAAGTCTGTGGAAGGTAGAGCAATGCAGGATTTCACCCTGAGTTCCTGGCAGTTCCTGGCAGTTCCTGGCATTCAGTGCAATGCTAAGCTGCGTGCTTGGATGTATGCTGAGGACCTGGTGTGCATGGAGCAAAGGCCAGGATTTATATCCCTGTTTTGTTGCTGTCTGAGAGGGAAGTGTCCAGGCCCTACCAGTCTCCCAGTCTCTTTCTGCAAAGATTGAAACTTTCCAAGGATCATTCATGCCACTCAAAGAGAGGTGTCCAAAATAGGTAGCTCAATGGCCCTTGGAAAGTTCCTTCACTAGAGAGGGAATTTAGATCGCTGGCTATCACTTCGTACCTAGCTTTGTAGTTATATGCCACCAAAACCATCATGTATTAAGGAAACATAAGGCGGAATTCTGACCACTCACCGTGTATGTTTCATTCAAACACCATGATGGATGCTCTTCATTGAGAAGAAGCAACCCTGAAGCCCTAGATGATGAGCGGTTGATGCTTCATGATGGAGATGCTTGGATTGGGTGGTCTGAGCATCTCAGTGATGTTCCTTGGGCAAAATTTGGTTACCCTTGAAGTCAAGGAATAAATTCCCATTGAATTCAAGGCAAAATGGTGGCAAGTGTGCTGTGTCTTTGAATGTGAAGCTTTGGGCCAAAAAATAATTGGAGGAGTCAATTGGCACGATACAGTGAGATTGGTGTGTTAGGGGTTACTGGTACCTGTCTACATGCCTTTCTGACATGTTCTGCCTGCTGTGACACGTCATCTTCACGCTGTTGCTATATCCTGGGATAGGAAAGGACGTTACTGAGGAGTGTGAAGATGGATGAAGCATCTAAATGCCAAGGAATCACACCAAGTCTTGGAAGCTCAGGATTCTCTGGCCAGTTGTCCCTTGCGCGACGGGGTGGGAAGAGCTGTGAGCGGCACTCCTCTCCACCAGCTCAACGCAAGCCTTTCGCCGAGCTGCTCTGGAGACAGAGCTGAGCTTTGCAGGGGGCTTCTGAGCACTCAGAAAAGCAATGGTCAATATGGACAGGTCAGCGTCTCCATGGAGCATGCACATCAAAAATGCACTACATTCGCAAAGATTTCCACAGTTTTACTTCCTGGAGGATTTCCCTGGTTTCCTCCTAAATGACGGAGGTTTATATATATATATCTCTATATATGAATATATATTTTCCACATACACAACCTGACTAGCTCATAGCACACAGTTCTAACACAGCTAAGCTTGGAAATACACCACTGAATTCAGAACACTACACTTACTTATACTCAAAGCTTTAGGCTGTTAGCGCAAGCCAAACAGGACACATCACACAATACACTGAACTTGGCATTTATTCATTACTAAGGCCAGCAAATGTCACTACCTGTATACCACAGAGCTTTCCTCCTCTTTGGAAACATTCTCCCAGCCTTGTAGCCCTCCACTCATTTATGTTTCCAAAAAGACCCAATTCTAATGGGGTGAGACCCCAAAAATGGGACTCCTCACCCTCCCGGCCCATCCCTTTTTCTATGAGATAGCTTCACATCTCTAAAATATCCTAGCAGCAAGACTTCCCTCGTTCAAACATCTCTACAGCAATACAGTTCTGATAGTCTCCTCTTACACCACCTCCCTACACCTACCCCTACCTCCCATCTCGCTCTTCGTTCTTCACAGTTGTCTGTTCTCTGAAAGGTTCAAGCTGGACTGCGCGGTAGGACAGAAATACTGAGCTACAAAAAAAAATAAAGAAGAACCCTGCATCTTCACTTGCAGCTACTCCGCTACAGGAGAGTTTAACAGCTCAGTTTGATGGGATCAAGCTTAATCCTTACATATTTTGGAACCCAATCCAGGAGCTAGGCATGTAAATTTGGATTGGAACCACACCTCTCCCAGCTGCCTTTGACTCCATGACCCAAATTTTGGGGTATGCGATGCCAGTCTGTTGGGCCAGTTCATACTCGCTGACAAATGGTCCTGCTGTGCTTACAGCTTCCACACTGGTCTTGCTGGGCATGGGGATTTCCTAGAGTAAGAGCACAGTAAATAGGATTGAGACCCTGAGATCTTGCCTGGAGGCAGTCTGGGGATCCCAGCAAGTGGTTTATGAACCTCTTAGGATGCTTATGAGCCAACACGAACTCCAACAGCTGGTAAAGTCAAAACAACAGGGGCTGACAGCTCTAGCCAACCTTGGTGACTCTTTTCTCTCTAACCCTTGGAAGGTCATGTCTGCAAACCAAACCTCTTTTGGAAATCTAGCTCTGTCTACTGGCACCCCAGAAGTGAAGAAAGCAGACCAAGATTCAAAACAAACCAGGAATAACTAAAAAGATCCATAACCTGGGGGAAACAATAGTGAAGAACAGCCTGCCAATAACCTAGTCTGACCTGCTACACACTTGGGAAGTCTTCACTGCTCTCTGTGCCTTCCCTTACTCATTTTCTTTTATAAATCAAGTCTTTTTAATGGTGTTAATGGGTGAAGCTGCCTTGATGCAGCTAGAACTATACCCCCTGCTACCCTGGGGGAAGATTTGGCCCTTTATTTGCATGGGATCTCCTTCCCTGTTGTTTCTTGGAGCAAAAGTCCCACCGGTGTCACCAGGGGAAATCGCTCTTGGCCACATCACTGATTCTAGCGGACTTAGGGCAGATCCATGGCACCACAAATGAACCTCTGATCCTCTCTGCCTCCAAAACCTTTCACCTGCTGACACCAGTGGGAGATGACCAAACAACGGCCAACCCCAAAAGGGCCTCATGGGATGACAGCACAGCCCCTCCATGGCTCAACAGGCACTTCCACGCCATTAAAGCGTTGAAGGACCAAGCCCGAGGAAAGGGACAGGCTGTTGGACACAATGTCGGTTAATCCATCACCTTCATCTCCTACGACCCGGCTTGTGCATTCCCACATCCCTCACTCTGTGCAGAGCCGTGTTGTGCAGGCAAAGCAGAACAACCTGACCTCAGAAACAAGGATTCCCTAATCCTCCTTGGAAATAAAACAGAAAAGCTTCTAATACAATCAGAACAAAAAGCAGATTAGAAGCCTCTAATTAATTTTGTGGCCTTTATTTAATCAAAGGAAAAAAAAAAAAAAAAGGAAGGAAAGAAAGAAGGAAAGAAAAGGAAAAAAAAAAAGACCAAGAAAGAAAGGAAAGTGCAGTGACATTTACTCTTTTGCCTCAGCCAGTTTATTGTTCATCTCTTTACTTTTCTCCTTGTCCTCTGGCTTTGCTGTGTTGGAGGTCTCGGCGCTCTTTTTCTTGGCAGCCCGGCCAGATGCAATCTGCTTGTCTTTGGCCTTTTTCAGGGGTTTATGGCTTGTTGTGGTCTTTTTTGGTTTGGAAGGTTTTACGCTAGGCTTTTCCACCTGTATAGAGGGCGACATGCAAAACGACAACACAGAGATGGAGAGAGAGAAAGAGAGACACAAGGACAGGTGGAAAACAGGATTTAGATCAGAAATAGCACGAATGTTACTTATCTACTCAGCTATGCCCTGTCACCAAGGGAGGGGAGCAGCTGGGCGCATGCTGAGTTGCAAATGGCCAACTCCTTTCATGGTGTTGATGCCCTGAAGCCACAGTGCCCCTGAAGCCACCAGAGCCCGCTGTATCCAGATCAGGACACAGTAGGGTAAAGAGCAGAGTGAATATTATGAGTCATTTTATCAATTCTTCCACCTTTCTCTGACTTCAGGAGGGGCTTCACAAGCCCCCCAGGAGATTATCTCTCTCTCCACTTGAAGCAGAGAAATGATGCTCAGGACAAAAAGGCTGGTTTAAATCCCCATTTTTCTGCCAGGGCATGACTCCTCAGTTTGCTCTTCCCTAACAGATTGCTACAACAGAGTAAAATTACTTGGGGATAACTGGGGCACAGGAACACCGACTGGCACCTGAACAAAGTCCACAACAGTGTCTTGCAATTACCCATTTCTACAGCCCCCAAGATAAGGAGGATGGCTTCAAAATTAAGGAGGAACAGAAGTCTTCATCTCCTCCATGTTGGCCCTGCCACCCCTCTGAGACCTGACAAATCTAAGCACTTATGAACTCTGGGATGAATGGTCCTAGGTTTAAAATTGCACACGCTGACTCCATTTATATGCAGATCCTCATCTGCTCCTAGAAAACAAGGCTGGAAGACATTTCAGCCCAGGCCCGTCTCGACACATCCTCCATCTGATCAAAGCCAAAAGTGCTTGCTGTCAAAATCTGTGGAGCACTCTGAATGAATTGCAGATGAAGATCTGGCTCTTACCATGTTGTTCCTGGGATAAAATGTAATGTGGGGCACCTATAGTTTTGGAGGGAGAAAGAGAAAGCTGTCTAGATAATCACCTGGGAAATGACAATGCCAAAACCTCTTCATCTGGGAGCTACCCTCACTTCTCACTACAGTTTGACGTAGGGCACTATGGTCTCCAAAGTGCCTCAACCTGTACCAGAGCCCACAGAATCATAGAATGGGTTGGAAAGGACCTTAAAGATCATTTAATTCCAGCCCCCTGCCATGGGCAGGGACACCTCCCACTAGACCAGATTGCTTCAAAGCCCCCTCCAACCTGGCCTTGAACCCGTCCAGGGATGGGGCAGACACAGCTTCTCTGGGCAACCTGGGCCAGGCTCTCACCACCCTCACAGCAAAGAATTTCTTCCTCATATCAAATCTAAATCTCCCCTCTTTCAGTTTGAAGACATTACCCCTTGTCCTACAACTACACGCCTCTTTAAAAAGTCCCTCCCCATCTCTCCTGGAACCCCTTTAGGGATGGGAAGGGGCTCCAAGGTCTCCCCAGAACCTTCTTTTCTCGAAGCTGAACCCCCCCAACTCTCTCAGCCTGTCCTCACAGCAGAGGGGCTCCAGCCCTCCCAGCATTTCTGTGGCCTCCTCTGGATCTGCTCCTTATTTTGGGTGTCCCAGAACTGGGCACAGTAGTCCAGATGGGATCTACACCAGAGCAGAGTAAAGGGGCAGAATCACCTCCCTCAACCTGCTGACCATGTTTCTTTTGATGCAGCCCAGCATACCATTGGTTTTCTGGGCTGCGAGCACACATTGACAGCTCATATTCAGTTTTCATCCACCACCATCTCCAAGGTGGATGCCCTGATGCACCCACTGGTTGGAAATGAAGATGCCACATAAAGGGAATGACAGAAGGCAGTGTCCAGCTCAGCCTTACTGTGTTGGACATGTCCCACCAGCAGCAGTGACGGCCCTGGGTCCCTTCCGTTGGCTTTCTCACCTTTGGTGGTTCTTTGTAGGGCTCGCTGTAGAGAGTGCGTATCCTTCTGCGCTCCAGGTATTTGTTATCGGCTGGAGTAGGCTTACTGGTTTCCCCCTTGAATTGAGCGCTGTAACTGGTTTCGTGGATCATTTTCTCCTCCGGCGGCTTGTACTGGGCCTTTGCTTTTATAGCTTTCACGGGCTTGACATCTATCCAGGGTCTGAACTCATTTCTGAACATCAAAAAAGAAAGGAGTTAAGGAATTAAACCAACAGGTGTAGTGGTAATGTGGGAATGAAATCCCTCATTGCTCAGCAAGCTCTACTTGGAAGGGCTTTTGCCTCCATCCAATCAACTTTACAAAGAAACTGACTCCCAACAGCTCATTTTTGACCTCATCTAAAACCCATTGACACATTAGGATATGTTCAAATGAAATCTGCTCTATTAAAATCAGGGAGTCCTGGGCACCAGACAACTTGCTACTTGTGTGACAATGGTTGGGTGCCCTCTGAAAAACTGTCCTTGGATGTGACTGTGATCCCTTTTTTCCAAAACATAGATGCTTTTTTGTCTCTACAGCTTTGTCTCTTCACTGAAGCTACCTGCATGCAGTTCCTGACTCACAATTAGGGTGGAAAAGAATACTTAGAAAGGAACATCAAAATTCATGTTCTGCAACTCAACACAGGACACACGCTTCTCAGCAAACTTCCCTGCAGGCAAGCTAGCTGGGTGACACAGAAATGTGAAGAGACAAGATTTCCTACAACCATTCCTTACCCATTGCCTGTGAGTACAGCTTTTGTCAATTCCCATAAAGGAACACTTTAAGACAAAGCCGTCTTAGATGCAAACTCAAACAGAGCAGGAAATACATGGTTTATCAGGTATTGTGAGCTATGGCTTCTCTTTATTAGCTGATGGTGAATTCCCAAGTTACTGGAAAAAAAATAACACCACATTTCTTTTGAACAGAGCTGTGACTTTTTTGGAGGAAAAATTCCCAACACATTTCAAGGGCTTTTAGCATGTTCTGGACGCATTCTTGTTCCCATCCACAGCCTCCTTCTCAGGCACATTTTAGTTCTTCCCAATGGAGCACCATCATCTTCCTAACTTTGAAGCAAACTGTTTCATTTTTTCTCTAAAAATTGCCATCCATCTGAGAAAACCCCAAGTATGTTGCTACCTTAGATGGGTCATGCTCAGATATAGTCCCAGTCAGTGTTCAGATCCTTAAGACACCAGTACAAACCAGGACCTATCCTGGAAGTGGTGATACAGGCCCTCCACAAAGGAGTGAATTTTCCTTGGAAATCAAACCCCTTGTTTTAATTTCGGGACCTCTGTGGCACTGGGACCACTAGGTTGCGGACCCTTTCCCTCCTGCCCTGTTCCACTCAACTACTTTTGGGTTGTGTTATACAGAGTTTTCAGCCTGGTTTATTAAAGAAATGAACCCTGTGTGAGGGCACTGCCAGTCAATCCCTTCCCATAATAGCTTTGAGCATCTTAATCTGCTTCGACCAAATTTGACAAATGGTCACGGAGATATTCAGCTTTTACTTTTATGAAGATAAGCAGTTGGACTGAGTCCAGAGGCTCAGAAAAGCTTCTGAATGGACACGCACACTTTATCAGTCATCAGAGGACCCGCTTAGGCAAGGAGGCTAGGCTGCAGAAGTTCATCTGTTGTCCTCAAGGCACAGTAATAAATGGTCCCTTTACCTGCAGGATCAGTGTAGCTCCCTGTCCAGCCAGTACTACATTTCCCATTCACACAATCCTACTGCAAAGATGGAAAAAACCCTTTTTCTTCTAAGATAATTGCTGTTTACAACAGTCTCCTGGGTGTGTTTCTCCTCCTAAGACACCTATGTTAAGGTCTCACCAGTCCTGCAGGGTGACTGTGTCCTTGTGGAAGTCAATGTGGACTGACTGACCAACACAGTCAGTGGACCTTGGAGAGCCCTTCCCTGTGCCAAAGATGAGTGACAGATTTAGGACAAACGGAATGCTTCTTTGGGCTCTGCTAATGGACTAGATCTCCACTGATGGGAATACAAACATCTAGCACACGCGAAGACACTCACATATACACCCCTAAATGTAGGTATCTTAATCTATGAGCCAAATCAAGTCTCCAACTCTCCATCCTGTCTTAGTGTTGATTCTACCTATATCTACTTTTTATTTTCCCTGTATTTCTTCATTTATCACCCCCTCTTTTACTATTCAGTCCTTCTTGGACTTGGACAATACTGCCAAAGACCCAGGAATACTGTCTGAAGGACCCTATTCCTCATTAAACTGTTGCACTAAACGAACAACACATGAATGGGCTCATCTGTGTTCCCTTCTTTCTGTCACCCAGTTGTCCACAGATATCTCTCTGAAGTCCATTGTTAAAACATGCCTTCTGCAAGAAGAGTTGAGAGAAAGGAGGGGGAAACATCTTGAAAGTGCTGGATTGAAGGTGTGAAGACATTACTGACAAACTCAAAGTTCATCCTAAGCTCCTCAGAAGGTAAGAGGCACTTTCCCAGGATCCACTTTTGTTCCGTAAGTAGACTCTAATGTTTTTAACTGCTTTCTAAAGGAAATAAAATCATGCACTAATTCTCTCTGTCCACATTTGTATGTCACTCAGATCCCTCTATAACAACTCCTGAACTCATTAGCTATTTGTTGTCATATTTTTGGCAGAGGTAGAAATCTCAGAGGTGAAAACTACAACATGCTTCCCCAAAATCGGTGAGTGCGCACAGCAGGACCACCCAAATGGTGTTCTTCAACTGAGGGCAAACCAAGTGAAGTTAATTTTCTCACTTATTGTAAGGCCCCATGGCCAACCAGCCCACATGGACCACCAGGTCAATCAGCAAAGCTCAGCACAGCTTGTATCTACGGAAGCAGAGACAAAGGATGGAGGCTGCAGTACCACGCACACAGGGGTTGGACAGTAAAGACGGAACGCAAACCAGGATTTATTCCTTCTGCTGTTCATAAAATGCTGGTTTATACGGAGGTGAGCTTTGAAGCAGCACGACCATATTTGTTACCATAGTGCCCGGCAACCTCGTTATGCACCGCATTATGCAAGCAAGCAAAAAGAGCCGGGCTGCTCCTTGAAAAGCCTGTGGGCTCTGCAGACAAGGCAGGCAGGTGCTACCGGTGGGCAGGCAGGGAGTAGAAGGCCATAAATCTTGAAATATTTTACGGTGTTGACCAGGAAGCTGCAAATAGCAGGTATGTCACACAAATTCAGAGAACACCTAGAAATAACAGGCTGCCCAGAGCGGTGGGAGATGCCCCATCCCTGGAAACATTCCAGGCCAGGCTGGATGGGGCTCTGAGCAACCTGATCTAGTTGAAGATGTCCCTGCTTATGGCAGGAGGGTTGGACTAGATGGCCCTTAAATGTCCTTTCCAACCCAAACCATTTCTATGATTCTATGAGTCTATCACTCTATGATTCTATGACTCTGAATCCTTTCCACGTAAATGTGCATGATTTCACATCACCAGCTATTACACTAGAGCTGGTCCCTTCCAGCATGTGAGAGAACACAGGCCACATCTGTATGGAGTCCTACCACACCTGGGAAGGACCAGCTACTCCCTGCTGTGACCACGCTCAAGCACACAGTGTGCCAAATCCTGCATATCTGCTATTCACACAATCACAGAATCACAGAATGATATGGGGTTGGAAGGGACTTCTGGAGATCCAGATCTAGTCCAACCCCCTGCCAGAGCAGGTCCACCCAGAGCAGGTTGCACAGGAACTTGTCCAGGAGGGGTTTGAATGTCTCCAGAGAAGGAAACTCCACCACCTCCCTGGGCAGCCTGTTCCAGGGCTCTGCCACCCTCAAAGTGAAGAAGTTACTCCTCATGTTGAGATGGAACTTCCTATGTTCAAGTTTGTGCCCATTTCCTCTTCTCCTCTCACTGGGCACCACTGGAAAAAGACTGGCCCCATCCTCCTGACACCCTCCCTTTAAGTATTTATAGGTGTTGATCAGATCCCCCCTCAGCCTTCTCTTCTCCAGACTAAAAAGACGCAAGTCCCTCAGCCTCTCCTTGTAAGAGAGATGCTCCAGGCCCCTCCATCATCTTTGTAGCCCTCTGCTGTCCCCTCTCCAGCAGTTCCCTGTCCTTCTGGAACTGGGAAGCCCAGAACTGGACAGGCTGTGGGAGGAGGAGAGAAACCCAGAGCATTTACTACAGCTACGTCGGGTACAGGAAGCTGATCTCAGGGCCTATTTTTGATATCCAGGCAACACATAAACTGTACAAAAGTGTTACCAGAATAGACACAGGCAATTCTGTGCTGGTTGCATCAGTGCCCAGACGCTCAGCTTACCATGGTTAATTAGCCCAAAAGTACAAATTCTCAAATCTCTCCGTCTCCACCACAGACGAGTGAGGGAAAACAGCCCCTTGGGAGCTGCCCTTGGAATATGCCAGCTCCAGAACCCAGCCCAACAATTGTTTGGGAAAGTACTTGGAAAAAAAAACAAAGGCAGGAATGTGCTAGCAACTTCACGGCCTGAATCACCACATTTCAGTGCCAGGCACATCGATTTTATTAATTCAAAGTACAAACAAGGAGGCAGGTACCCTGGGTGGGGTCTCTATCCATCGTAGGGATGGAGGGACCCCTCAGGAAGGTGACCTAAATCTCCTTTGAAGGTCTGGTGATTCTCCATCAAACGTCTGACTGATACAGTCCTGTGTCACCAGCAGCTCATGTTGTCCAAACAGTGCACGGCATGGCTACAACCTCTTAGGGCAGTCGCACTGGGGTATCTGGAATTGGCCTGATGCTTCAGGATATTTATGTCACTCAGAGATGCCTCTATGAATTTATATACTCCTTATATGCAGCAAAGGGTGGCAGAGCCCTGGAAGAGGCTGCCCAGAGAGGTGGTGGAGTCTCCATCTCTGGAGACGTTCAAACCCCACCTGGACACGTTCCTGTGCAACCTACTCTGGGTGGACCTGCTCTGGCAGGGGGTTGGACTGGATGATCTCCAGAGGTCCCTTCCAACCCCAGATCATTCTGTGATTCTGTGATTCTGTGAGAGGAAAAGTAGCAGCTTTAACAGTTGATTTTTTTTTTGCTCTCGTGGGACTAGTAAAAATATCTGTTCTCTAATGGATTGTATTGGTTGCTCCTGTAATATTAAAACTAACTCTGGCCCAGAGAAAGCCCCTGCAGTTCTGAGACCTCCTTCATTACTGTTTACCACTCCAAGGTCAATTTGTGGGAAAGGTGCCCAAAAGTATACAAATTCCATCTGCAATCTGAAATGAACCCTGAAAATGTCATTTCTCCCTGTTTTGAGATCAGCCGGTCGTAGTGGGGTCTGGACCACCATAGACTGCTCCACACGAAATGAGCTCTGAAAATATTTCAGGAGTCTATTAGACCCCATCCTAAAAGATCTCAGCCTAAAACCTGACCAAAAACCTTTGCTCACGCTGCAAGGATGAGTCACGAGCATGGACCAGCACCAATATGGACACATCCAACATGCACAGCCCAGTCCACCTCTGTAGTTCTTTATCTAAGGGATTTTCATTGCTCTTAGTTTTGCTGAGGAAGATTTTAAGAACTGCTATCTGGGCACAAAATGGAGGGGGTTTGAAATGAAATAGCAGTGAATTACATGTCTTCTCATTTTCTGCTGAGTTCTGGTCCCAGCCTTACAAAGAATTAGAATCAGTTGGGAACCCAGGGCTGGCCTGGAATGGAAATCAAAATGAAAATCAACAAAAAAGACTATATGAGCCATCAGATGACCTTTTGCAAGCCCAGTCCAACAGGAAAAATTCCTAGTGAAGATAAGGGAGTTTAGCCATCTACAGACCTGATGAGAACACAGGGCTGCATAGAATGGGGCAGACGTCTTGCAAATTAATAGGTAGTAGATCTTCTTTTAAGATGACAGTAGCCTGGGGAGGTGGTGGCCTGATCTATATCCATTAAAGCCAAGAGTTGCTCCCTACAGATATCAGCGGATACCACACTGCTCTTGCATGGGGCTTCATCCACCCTAGCTATTTTATTTTAATTGCATTTTCCCCTTGGCTGAAGATTGCTTAAGGTGAAGGTGACCTCAACTTCTTCCTCCACCCCAGCCAGGGGACATGGGATTGATGTGAGCTCTGAGCTATGGCATGCAACCATCTCTGGAGATGCTCACCAACACTCGTGTAGGCATTGATTGCCTTCATCTACTGATGTCAAAGCAATGCCAAGAGAGGGAAGGAGGGGGATGTAGGGCGAGGTTTAACCACTTCAAAGCTTTCACCTACTTTGAAGGACTTAAAAGAGAGGTTACGTTTGTTTGGAATCAGCAGAGGATGTTAAATGTATTCTGCTGACAGCAGAGTTACCGGCAGTGACCCAGCCCAATTCCCTCATCCTGGTGTGCACGTATGAGATAATGAATGGTGCAGAAAAGGGAGACCAGGAACTTCATGGTGGAGTCCTGCACAGAAGGGATATTTCTAGCTTAATTTGAAAAACTATGGCTCAACCAAAAATGAAAAATATTCAGATTTTTCACTGGAAAAGAAAAATCCTTTGAAAAATGTTGGGCCTGAATTGTTTCATTCATTTTAAAATCAAAATTTAACTTTCTTTTTCACTTTCTTTCATTCTTTTCCATCTATTTTTTTTCTTATTCTATTCAGGACAACACAAAAGGACTATGAATCCCCTTATGAAGCAAAACATCAAACTGCTTCACAAGGAATATTTCAGAACATCACCGTTCTCCTTAATATTCCTCGAAACAAAACAGCAATGAAATAAAAATATACATTTTTATTCCAAACCAAGTAGTAAATTTATCTGGAATTTTAAAATTATTTTGCCTTTCTGGAATAGAGTATCCTTTGTTCCTGAATATTCTCCAGCTCCCTTTTCCCTCTTAACGCAGGAGAAGAGATGTTCAGTGAAAGGAAACAGTGGGAAACCCAAAATCAATGATAATGCCTGGTGGAACTCTGGAACTCAGTGCCAAAGGAGGTCACTGAAGTCCAGCATTTAATGAGATTTAATTACGTCATGGCTGTTTAGATGGATATTGAGAATATTCAGAGGTATCAAAGGAAATTTCAGCAACGCATGCTCGAGATGATCATTAACATCGCTTTTCAGCATTTTGCTGTCCTCCACAAATTATACGTAGTAGCAGGAGCTATTCCACACTGTAGGAATCTCCTCCAATCTCCCTCTAGGACCCTGTGGTCTTGGCTGTGATCAGCCAGAAGGTATTAGACTGGCAAATTCTGCTCACAAAGGGCTGCTGCTATGAGGGACATGCACTTGTTTTGATCCTAAAGCTGTTTTCTAATATGAACAGAAAAAGCTCCATTTAGACTCAATATAAACAGGCTGTGTATCCTCCTGCAAACACAATTGATTTTAAAGATAAGCCTGATGGATGCTTATTGTTCTGCAAGAGCCAAAACACGACTTCTAACACATTTTCAGCAATAAAGGAACACAGGCCCACGCTGAGGTCCCTCGTGCAATAGCAAACAGCACAACGTGTTCTTGCCTCCCAGAGAAATAATTCTAAAATCCTGGACCTGGACGATTTCTTGCTGCTTCTGACAGCCTGATGCGTTACTGCAACCCCAAGACACTGGCTTCAGCCATTTCACCCCATCTCCCACCCCAGCCCCCTCTGGTTAAAAGGTCAAATCCAACCAAGCCCTATCGCAATGGTCTTGTCAGCACCCCAAATTTGCCACCGCCAGTGCAAGATCTACCCCTGCATTGTCTACTGCACCAAGTGCCCTGTTTCCAGCTCCTACGTGGATGCTTAATGACAGCTTTATCCTCTAATCCCCATGCTATTATCTTGTACACAATAATTTACTGTAAAGCCGCACTGAGACTGTCAATGGTATAATGAAGCTCCTGGTGCCCAAGATTATTTTTCCCCAAACGTTAATAATCAACCTCTAAGACATGCACAGACACATATAGATGAACACAGAGCAAATTGGACAAGCTGGCATCTAATTGTGCACAAAGACGAACACAATGTGATATATTAATGTATGGGTTTGCAAGGTTGACAATGAACAATGGAGTAAGTCTGAGAAGGCTGGGGAGGGACCAGTATCCACGGACGTCCCTGGTCAGGGCCCATCAAGTACAGCGCTGTCAGAAAAGAGGAGGAAAAGTGCTGAGCCTTGAACAGGGTGACTTTAGCACTGGCTGAAGCAGCCAATGAGCAAAATACGATTAATGTACTGAAACGGATGAATTCAAGTCATTTGGCAGAGCAGAACCATCCTGCGATCCATTTATAAAAGTTGCTTGAGTCAGCAGCTCACAAATCATGGATATTTCATTGCCCGAGGGCCATGGAGCATGGCCTTCCAAGGAGGGAGAATTATTGGATGTGTTGGCATGTCCAAAATGTCACAAATGGATGGATGAAGGTGATGGTGAACACTGCAGAGGGCCAAGGAGCTCAGAGAGCAAAGGAGTCGTGGGACAGCAACCCCAAGAGTAACAGCCCTGACACTGCTCATGTCTCAGCAGAGAGAAATACGAGAGTTGAGGACCATCTGTGAGTCCTCAACTGGATGGATGGGGCTTTGAGCAACCTGGTCTAGTGGGAGGTGTCCCTGCTCATGGCAGGGGGTTGAAACTGGATGATCTTTCAGGTCCCTTCCAACCCAAACCATTCTATGAATAGTCAGCCACTGAGCAGCACAGAGAGGTCCATGTATGATAGGAAAGGGTGAGTTAAATCCCCACACTCAGACTAGGTGGCACATCTGGGCACCCTTGACACCCGAAGTCCACTTGTTTGTGGACCTCAAGGTAAACACCAACATCTCTGGGATCGCCTCCTTCCTTCCAGTGGTACCTCCACCTTAGCTCCACTCTTAAGCCTGCAGCGTTCCCCCAAGTCCCTGTGCTCAGTCAGCCATGAGGCAAGCAGAGTCTGAGCCAGGTAAAGGATATCCACCAGCATCTTCTACAGCCCAGTAGCCCAAGGCCCTCCCTACCTCCTAAATATCCCTTTAGTGGTTAAATACGTGAACTCAGGGCTAAATAACATTGGGAGATCCCAAGGGAGAAATGCCAGAAACCACGGAAAGGTCCATCTGGATGTCTGAAGAGGTTAAACTCAATGGCAGCGAGACCTCAGGAACCCTCCTGATGTGAATTCCAACCTCATGGAGATTTGCCAGTTTATATCTCTCTGAATTTCCCTTGCTGTTATAAGCTCATGAGTCCAGCTGAGGAAGGGATACACGATGGCCACTCCATACAGAAGCTGCTGTGCTGTCTTCGTACATGCTCAAGCCTGTGAAGCCAGTGAATTCAATGTTGGTGTCTCCAAGGAAGCCACCCGAAGCAGGCTGCAAGAAGAACTCCCAGGGTAATCACAGCCTGACATTTCTGAGCTTGCTTGCAGAAACAACCCATCTGTAAATGTCATGTTCACCCCTGGAAAACGGGTCAGGGCCTGGTTGAAGCTCTGCTAACATCCCATTTAATGGCCTATATGTCTATTCTCCAGTTGGCTGGAGCAAGAGCAGTTTCTCAGCTCCCTTGTCCTCCAAATGGGCAAATGACTGTAAAATTTGCCACAAGGTTAAACAAGCAAAACAGCTCATGGCATGGATGCTTTGACACAAAAGCATCTTTATCAACAGGGTGCTGTAGCAAGATTAGGGTTGGGAAAAGCCTTGCCCCAGGCAGATCTGGATGGGCTGCAGAAACCCGAACAGCATGAGGAGAGTCAAAGTGCTCCTGTGAGTTTGCTGGGCCAAAGAACATCACAAATCTGACTCCCTCACAAGACAATGTGCACAACCCCATGGCTACCAGCAAGGTATGGACACAGGAATTAACACAGCTCACTCAGTAACACATGGGGAAAAAAAAAAACCTTGAGAAGAAACCTTCATATTCACGAAAGTGGAAGACCTTGCAAAGCCAGCACAGAATTGTAAATTCTGTTCTTCTTCAAGTGCAAGGATTTTTCCGAGTAATTCATGCTGAATGCAATGAACTCATTCAAATATCTGATGGGATAAAGAGAAACCAGCAGCTGCCTGCGGCAACTCTGCCAGAGTCTGCCAGAGATGGCCTCCATCAGAGACGGCCTCTGTCCATCCCCATGCTGAAGCTGGTGGCCTCGAAAGCCACTTGGCTCCCGTGGGATTCTTGGTGCTTTCAGCACCTCATTTCAAGAGTTGACACAAACAAGAAGTGCATTAAAAATGCATTATTTCAGTTCAGCAAAACACTTGAGCACATGCACAGCAGCTCTTACCGGCTCCTTACATGTAAATATGGGCATAAATGACTTTCTGAACCAGAGCTTGCTGGACCACACTGCAAAAGCTATTCGTGAATCTACGATGTCATTTTTAAGAGGGGAATCTGGTGCAGCAAGATGTGCTAAGGCTGGGATAAAGGAAGTTTTTTAGGTCAAATGAAGCAATTACATTTTGCATACTCGTAGCACAATCAGAACACCCCAGAGATCCAACAGCAGGATGGGGAGAAAATCTGAAGGCATCACTTTTTTGGGCAACGTCGGACCAGACTTTTAGAGAAATGAAGAGCTGCTGCCCAAGGACATAATATATATATATTTATAGACCATATTTATATGATATATTTGTATATATATATGCATCTCACTGACCAACACTGCAGACAACAGCTCTGGTCCAGATTGCTCTGCTGTAGTAGTGGGGGTTTTCAAGAAGACCATTTATCCTTGTAGTTCCGGGCAGGGACAGACGGGGAAAACTCCCTGTCCTGACTTTCCTGAAAGCTCTGGTGTGAAGCTGCTTGAGCTCATTGCCAGCTCCCGTTCCCCAGATCCTGGCCCTTCTCCAGCGTGGGGATGCTTTAGTGATGCTGCAGTTCAGCTGCATAGGAACCGCAAGGTTTGCCCTTGAGGTAAAAGATGGAGAGGGGCGGTGCTGGGCACGACAGGTAAGATTTTGCCGGAATTTACTGAATTATCACCCAAATCACGGATGCAGGAGGATGGGTTTCTCTGAAGGAAGGTCAGGAAATGGCTGTGTGACATGACATAGAAGCTCTTCTGTTGCAGCGATGTTATTCGACGAGCTGTATTTTTTTGGTCCCTTCAGGGACTCGTTACTTCTCTTCTTTCTGTGTTCCCAATGCAGCTCAAAATTAGTGTTGCTCTTTGATTTCATTTCTAGTCTGCATGACAGTGTAATTGCTCATCCTGGCACAGGAGTAGAAATAGATTCAGCAGCAAAGGGGGTAGAGGAGGAAGACGGTGAAACTTAAATAGCAGCTATTGTTTTGCCGCTGCATTGATGACTTGGGGCATAATTACTTGCTCTTCACCGTAGTAGCTACTATATGACTGTATCTGAATATCCTTCATATGCTGATTGGGCACCAGGTTTCCTAAGAACTTAATTGTACACATGAAAAATGAAGAGACTAGTTAGTCATGGTCTGAGTTTCACATAATATATGAAAGCAACTCTGCTGCAGGCTTTAATAGAAGAAGTAGTCATCTGATTTCAAAAGGCTTACGTGTCCAAGACGGCAAGAAGGCCAATGCTAGGGCAAGGCAGAACACGATGATCTCCATGAAAGTTCGTGGAGGAGATATTGAGAAACAAGGACCTTGACCACCAAGTAGAAGAGCAGTAAACCAAGTGCCCAGAATATGTGGTATTCAAGTTTTTCCTTGCACTGGGCTGAGGCAGTAACATGCTGCAAAAGTCCAATGCAAAGAAAATCTTCAATACCACATATTTCTTCTGTACATACTGCCCATGGCAGGCAAACATGTGGTCTAACCCTATCATCTCCTCGCAGCATCCTCCTTCCCACTTCAAAGCTTCTGCGAAGCCGACAGAGACTGATGCAAGGTCACAGCCACAATTGCTGCTCACCCCAATGGATATGTCTCCTAGATGCCTACAAGACAGAAGGAACCTGCAGGCCAGCTTAGAGGCCAAGCTGCAACCAGGATGGCCTCATATTTTCTGTGAGACACTGAGGGGAGACCTTTTCACTCTCTACAACTCCCTGAAAGGAGGTTGTAGCCAGGGGGGGTTGGTTCCTTCTCCCAAGTAACAAGTGATAGGACAAGAGAAGACCAGAAGACTTGCACCAGGGGAGGTTTAGGATGGATTTTAGCAAAAATTTCTACGCTGAAAGGATTATCAAACATTGGAACAGGCTGCCCAAGGCAGTGGTGGAGTCACCATCCCCAGAGGTATTTAAAAGCCGGGCAGATGTGGTGCTGAGGGACATGGGTTAGTGGTGGGTTTGTCAGTATTGGGTTGATGGTTGGGCTCAATGATCTGAAAGGTCCCTTCCAATCTAGACCATTCTATGATTCTATGGTCTGAGTGTAGTAACAACGAAGTACCTCCTAAGCGATCTAACACTGCAACAGCTCAGAATCTCCAAGCTGAAATATCGCCTGTGAAAGTGAAGCACACACATACCTTTAGGCTCCAAAGACACTCAATTTTATCCTATTTTAGTCTACAAGTAAAATATAGAAAATAACATGTAATCCAAACATGGATTTTATCTTACCCATCTTATATATACATGCTTTGGATGTCTAATATCTTATTCCCAGAGGAGGAAAGAGGATTCAAGACCATGACCATCAACCATCCACAAGACATGCCTGTGGGTGGCATGGCCCACACGTTCATGGTTTCCCCCTGTCTGGTGCAGACATTTTTTCCAAGAACTACTCCAGCAGAAATCCCTCGAATCCATCAGCCAGGGGGTACCAGATCTGGCACGATGAATATTTCACAGCAAACGGTTCTGTGGCTTGACGAGCCGCATTTCCCCCGTGTCCCAAGTGTGTAGCACAAGCGGGTGAAGCCAGGCGTAGGGAGATGTGCTACACACGACATACGCGGTGTGGCAACCACACAGCCTCCAATAACACAATACAGAATGTGGAGGGACTCAAGATTAACCTACATTTGTTCTGATCACCTGCCTCTGTTGCGGCTATGCCTGTGCACGTGCTTGAGTCTCATGCTTTATATCTTTACAAGATTTTATAATGAATCTAAAGTTGGTTTTTTTTAGCAAGCAAAACTCACAAGCCTGTTGCTGCCTTAGACAGAGAGGGCTGAATTCTGCTTTCCATTTTATGCCTTCCTCTGCAATGTACCCACTGAATATTTCTTTAGTTGAAATTAAGAGGTCACAATTCTTTTTTAACTGGAAGAACCATAATAAAGCTGGGTGTGAAGTAAGTAGATGAAAGAGGAGAGCTGAGGCTTGAGCAAGGATCTTAAAATAAAGGATTACTGGGCTAAGGGAAAGCAATGAAGGGCTGAGTCGGATTCCCCCCGCCCCGATCCTTACCCTTAATACTGTCTTATTCCAAGGGCTGCAAAATCTAGATGTAAATTAGCTTTTTTCTGTGGTTGGTAAGGCGCAGGGCTCCTGCTCTGGAGTTTAAATGACATATGTAGAATCACTGGGGAGGAAACATGGGGAAATTACACTGAAATTGCCCTGGGTGCTGTGGGGAAGGTTGTTTTAAAAGCACCAAGACTAAACCAGGAAAGACTAAACCAGGCTGAGCCGATGGGCAGGCAATTTAGGGGGACAGAGTGGGAGCACTGGGAGGTAGCTGCTTTGGGAAGAGAAGAGGACAAAGCTTAATATGCCCATGGATTTTTTTAGGAAACCATAAAACACACCACCACAAGTCACCGGGGCAGCACAGGTGTCATGGGGAGGAGAAATAGGTCCATTAAAGCGTATGGCTTTTAACAGCGTAATACTCAAGTCTATGCCACTTCCAGTCAACCCATCTTTCTTTAGAAGCCATCGCTGCCTGCAGGAGGCACAAAAGTAGATGAATTGTAGGAAATGAGAAAATGAGTGTAGGAAACACTCTCTGTTTCCCCATCCTCCCTTCTGCAAGCTTCAGAAGCCATCAGCATCACTTGTGCATCCACAACGATGTAATGGGGATGCCCTGATGACTCCAGCTCCCCAACAAATGGATGGGTCCCATGGTACAGAATCGGTAAATACTGGGACCATCAAAGCTGTCCCAGGGGAGTCTGGGAAAAAGACAGAACAAGGCACTGGAGCAGATGGCTGTATTGTGAAATCTCCTCCTAATTAGGTAAAACAAGGACCGATGCGAGTGAACGAAGCAATTACTGGTCACTGCTGGTTACCACGCTGCCCGCACGAAAGCTGTCATGAAATAAAAGAGGATGAGGAGGACTGTTGGAAAGCTTTATATGGGAAATGGTGAGAAAGTAGGTTCTGGAAGAAGGAAATTTTATAATTAACTGGCTTCTCCAGTGTTTGCAAGGAGTGGAAAGCCCTGAAAGCAAAGCACAGACAAAATGGGTTGTGTCTTTACATCGCGTTCAGAGGCCCCCTCTCTGCGCTTGATCAAAAGCATCGCTCTGAGCACGCTGAAACCATCAGGGAAACGCCATTCACACACATGAGACGACAGCCCTGTGCTACCAAGGCCGGTGCCGTGCTCCGAAGGAGAGGTGTAAAGCCAAAACCAGCCCTGAAATCAGAGCATCTGGAAACGAGAGGCATTGTACTCAGCAGCATGCAAAGTGTAGGGTTTACTCCCTTCGGAAGAAAAAGTGGAGTAGAGACGTGGTTTTCTGTTGACAGACATAAGGAGCCTGTGCCTAACCATGCACTGGGGAGCTAAAACCAAGAAGAGATGAAAGAAAATCTCAGGGCGTGAGCACGGCTGCCTGTGCCAGCGAAGGGGATTTAGAAATGCTGTGTGCAGAAAACAAAGCCCGAAGAGCTGCACAGGCTGGGACAAAACCCCAGAAAGCTGTGAGACTCAGAGGCCATTCCCATTTTCGGCAGCACCTGGTATTGTAATGGTTTGGGAAGCCAATTGGATGATACCACCCGGGGGTCAGATGTCCTGGGGTCTTTTGGTACTTCCAGAGCCAGTCTGGAGCATTTGAAAGAGGTGGCAAATGGGCAACTTGCTTCAACACAGTGCTGCACCGATGCTCGTGTGTCTAGGGACACCCAGTCCAGGGGATGGGGCCATCATAATGTGGCTGTAAATAGCCCTAAAAATATCTCTGGATCATGGAAGCCCAAACACAGGCTGGGCAGAGAATGGATTGAGGGTAGCCCTGAGGAGAAGGACGTGGGGTGTTGGTGGATGAGAAGCTCAATGTGAGCCAGCAACGTGCGCTGTCAGCCCAGAAAGCCCCCCGCACCCTGGGCTGCATCCCCAGCAGCGTGGCCAGCAGGGCCAGGGGGGCATTCTGCCCCTCTGCTCCGCTCTGGGGAGACACCCCCCAACCCAGTGCTGCCTCCAGCTCTGGNAGGGGAGCCACAGGGGGAGGAGGAAGGTTTGACACTGAAAGAGGGGAGATTGAGATGAGATCTCAAGAAGAAACTGTTTACTGGGAGGGTGGTGGGACCCTGGCCCAGGTTACCCCGAGAAGCTGTGGCTGCCCCATCCCTGGAGGGGTTCAAGGCCAGGTTGGATGGGGCTTGGAGCAACCAGGTCTGGTGGGAGGTGTCCCTGCCTAGGGCAGGGGGTTGCAACATGATGATCTTTAAGATCCTTTCCAACTCTAACCGTTCTACAATTCTATGACTCTGTGATTCCCAAGAACGAGATTTTTAATGTAGGAATAAATATAACCCCCCCCACCACCACCACTGCACGCTCTGTGCAAGCACCTGCAATCACAGACTTACCTGCCAAAACCCAAACCCAGCTGCCAGCGCACAAAAGCGTGCACTGCAATCCCTTTCCTAAAGCAAAGGAAAAGCCCTCAGGCAGTAAATTTGGGGACTAAAAATTAAAAGCAACCAGTTTTATAAGTCTTTTCCAAAGAACTGGAAGGAGGATTTGTTATTACTAAGCGCTTTTGTGTGCACAGCAAATGTTTACAGCCTCTCGGAGCCATTTGTATCTACTGGGTAAATAACATGCATTTGGATATGAGACAATCTGCAAATACTTCTTCTTTTGGAGCTGTTCCAAGCTTAATGGAGAAATAAGACATACTAGGGACAAATGTATTAAGCAGGTACTTAATTGAGAGACGAGATGAGAGAAGGCGGCACTGTTCTTGTCTCCCAGGCAGAGCATGCATGTTTTAAACACACTCCTAGATTGATATTTATTGCAACCGACAGAGCAGAAAGGCTCAGAAAAAGCACTCCTTCCCCTCCCATAAATAATTCACCCGTTGTAACAGTTCATAAAATGTTTATATTAAGTAATAATTAAATATTGCATTACGAAAAATAACGAGCATTCCAGCCAAGAGAAAAATCAACCCGAAGGAGGGTGGGGAAAAATGATTGCCTTGAAGATGTCACGTTGGGTTTCCTCTGCTGAGAGCAAAGCTAAAGCAGTTCAAAGGGGTGACTCGTGGCTGCACTCGATGCTCCCTCTGCTCTGTACGAATCAAATCCTGATCCTGCCCCGAATTCCAATCAATCTCTGCAATATCCACATGGAGCTGGCTCTTGCGCCGGTGCAAGCTCTTCCCCTGCGGTGGTTTTGAGATGGGCAAGACAGGGTCAGCGGTCCCGTATTAACCTCTGCCATCGAGCAATGATGCTTTTGACTTCAAATCACCAGCTCTGCACGCATGTTAACAGGCTCTGAGCCCACTATCATAGTATCGTAGAATGGTTTGGGTTGGAAGAGACCTTAAAGACCATCCAGTTCCAAATCTGGAACCCTGCCCTGGGCAGGGACACCTCCCACCAGAGCAGGTTGCTCCAAGCCCCCTCCAACCTGGCCTTGAACCCCTCCAGGGATGGGGCAGCCACAGCTTCTCTGGGCAACCTGGGCCAGGCTCTCACCACCCTCACAGCAGAGAAGTTCTTCCCCACATCTCATCTCCATCTCCCCTCTTTCAGTGTCAAACCCTTCCCCCTCCTCCTAGGGCTCCCCTCCCTCATCCAGAGTCCCTCCCCAGCTTTCCTGGAGCCCCCTCCTTTTAGCGACTGGAAGGGGCTCCAAGGTCTCCCCGGAGCCTTCTCTTCTCCAGGCTGAACCCCCCCAACTCTCTCAGCCTGTCTTCACAGCAAAGGGGTTCCAGCCCTCCCAGCATCTTCATGACCCACTAACGGGGTATTGGGTCTTGGTCACAAAGACACACAAAATCCAACATGGGATAAGACTCCAACAGCCAGACCCCAACGCAGGATAAAGGACTGGGAGCTTGGCAGGGGGCAGTGGGGTAATGATTGAGCATCAGCAGAAGCCATCAATAGAATATGAATCCAATCTCATCACGCATACACCCAGGCACCTTTTATTAAAACTATAATTGCTTGATCCAACCGGTGCCCTGGGGAGCATAAAGAATAGCAAGCAGCACCAAGGTCACTGCAGACAGAAAATCAATGCAGGGAATGAATGGTAATGACTGATTTTTTTTCCTCGTTTCAAAGAGAGGGACTGTGGAGATACCCTGCTGGCGTCTCCAGAGATGCACAATATCCCTCGGACTTGCTCCAGCAAATCACTTAGTACATTTTTAACTTTCAGCCTCCAAGTCTTGCTGCTCTTGACTGTGACTACAGCGGGTTCGAGCATCCCGATGGACCGTCATGTTTCGTATCCCCAAAGACAATTATCCACTTTTCCGGGGTACTCTGCCCTCTGTCCAAAACCATTCAATATTTTCCAGCTTTCTGCAACGACCATGCCTTCCGCGCTCCTGACCTCTCTAATGGCTGTCCTCAGGACTTTCTCTGGTCTGCAGCTACGCTGAAGCATAAAGCCAAAAACCTGAATAAAAGAGTCCACCTGAGGCTTTATTAACGTGGAAGGATGTCACGTCTTACATGTCAAATTCTTCAACGTACATCTCAGTACATTACTTGCCCAAAAGCCTATTTAAAAAAAATATATATAAATAAATGGAGTGGTTTTGTGGGTTAATCTTCTTTTTGCTTCAACACAATAACATTAGTGACACGTGATTTGTGATTCAGTGCAGAATTGCTCCTGCCCCAGCTGTTCCGTCTGCGCGGCTACCACTGGTGATTCCTACCTCTGTGTCTTACCCTGCCCTCACCCCTCCTGAAGGGCTTCTCGTTTACTTCAGGCTATTTTCCTGATACGTCAAGATCTCTTTGAACTCCAACTCCAGCATGCAAAATGATGTAGCCAGGCACAAGTGAGGGAGTCGGCACAGGATTAGATGGGTGAAATGCGGCGCTGTACAGGCGCTCAGGCGGGATGGTCCTAATTTCCCTTTCTGCCCTTAAAAATCCCCGAAGTGCAATAAGGTACCAGTTACAACTACAGGCGCAGTGACGTGTCCAATGCTGCCGGGGGCTTTTACCCCACTGAAGGAGGAAAAAGCACCCCAACTTTCAACGACAGCATCTCCCCAGCTCTCTGGCGAAGCCCATCCCAGCTCCCTGGAAGGAACACGTGGTTTTTCTCTGTGTCCTCCCTCTGCCAGGCTGCTTGCCAACACATCCCTCTCTGGGAATCCTCCTCCTGAGTTGCCATAGCTACGGGCAGACACGGCAACAAGCTCGGCTGCTGGGCTGGGGCCGGCGCATTCATCCCCCCTCCGATGCAGGGGGGACCCGGTGGCAGGTTGTCACCCAGCCACGCCACAGCAGCCCCGTGCAAACCCAACCCAGGGCTTCCCACACCTTCATAGGATCTTGCACTT
>VXAK01016848.1:26230-48510 GCA_013399435.1 Arenaria interpres | reverse complement strand
GGGGGGGGGTTGAGCTGGGGGCAAAGGATGAGGGGTGGTATGTCTTGAGATTGCTGGGTCTCGGCAACGTGATGAGCACGCTGGGTCTCGGCATGTGGCGAGCGTTGCCGGCATCTTGCGCGGGTCACGAGCGTGCCAGGTCTTGGCACGCCGTGAGTGTGCCGGGGCCCGGTGTTTCGTGAGTGTGCCGGCGCCTCACGCGTGCCACGAGCGCGCCAGGTCTCAGCCCGCTGGGGATGGGGTGGAGGCGTGGGGACAGGCGGCAGAGCGGGTTGGTTTGGAGGGTAACACCTCGGCAAGGGGCTGCTGGTTCGCGGTGGGTGCTACCTCTGCTTCCTCCTCGTGCCCCTCGGTACAGCACCCATGGGATCCACAGGGCATCCATAGCACCCATGGCACCCACAGGGCATCCATAGCACTCACAGAGCACCCATGGGACCCACAGCACCCACAGGGCACCCATGGGACCCACAGGGCATCCATAGCACCCGTGGGACGCACAGGGCACCCATGGGACCCACAGCACCCATAGGTCATCCATAGCACCCATGGGGGACCCATGGCACCCACAGGACATGGGCTTGCTGGTGACTGAAACAGGGTCCAGAAGAGAGGAGATGGTGAATCCTGCTCCTCCTGGCAGGGTCCCTGAGGAGCAGCCACTTTGGTCGCCAGTCAATCAGAAGCTGGTTTAATTTACATAGAGCTAATTAGCAGGAGGATCTAATTAGACCATCCGGTAGGGTGCCATAATATTGGGCTCAGGCTGGATGCGGTCGGGGCGCTGGCGATGCGCGTCCCAGCGAGGGGAGGCCGGTAATTACACACTTGGTGGAATTGGATTAAAGAAGCGTTTCGGAGAAAAGGTGGCTATTGCCCACAGTGCCGGTGGTGCTGGCGGTGCCGGCGGTGCCCTGCCCGCTCGGGCGGCAGCCGGGGTGGCCGAAGTGCCAGGGAAGGGGGGGGCAGGTGTTGCAGCATCTCCCTCGGGTTGGCAGGCACCGACAGGGTCCCGTGGCCGCATCCCCCCTAACGCCCGCCCTGCTCTTGCCCTGCAGGACTCCATGTTCTCCCTGGCCCTGAAATGCCTTATCAGCCTCTCCACCGTCATCCTCCTGGGCCTCATCATCGCCTACCACACGCGGGAGGTGCAGGTAGGTCCCAGCGTCGCCGGTGCCGGGCGAGGGGCTGCCGGGGCGGGTGGCCCGGGGGGCTGTGGGGTTTGCCGGCCGCTCCGGTGGGACGCGATGCCCAAGCTCCCAGCCTGCGTGAGGCCTCTTCCCTCCTCGCTGGGGTCTCGGGGGGTGGCGAGGGGGCGAGGGGGGTGGTGAGGCCGGGCAGCGAGGGGTTTGCTGGTGGTGGCTGGGGGAGGCTGCGGCCAGGAAGGGCTCGGACCGGCCGAGGTGCCAAGGAAAGCTGTGAAATCCTTTCCTAATCAGGGCTGCCCACTCTCTTCCTCCCTGCCCGCCCTTGGCTCTGCCGGGAAATTAAAGGGCTCCCAGTTTGCTCCAGGAAGGCTGGCTTCCCCACAGGATCTGGTGTTGGCTCGATGCTGGCGGGTTTTGGGGATGGCAGGAACCACCAGGCAGGAGAAGGAGCATCCCGGGAAGGGACGCCGAAGCCCCTGGCCCCGAGTGTCTGGTGTTTTGGTGCACCAAAGATCCCACCTCATCCTGCTCCAGGCTGGGGGGGCTGGGGCAGCCCCCTGCCTGTCCTCTGCCCGCAAGGGACCTTCCCGGGAGCCACCCCTCTGGCTTGGGGACCGGCCCCGGTGGTGGCTTGTTCAAAACAAATATTTGAGTGTTCTGTTTTTTTGCTAGAATAATATTTACCCCGGGGTGGCGGCAGCTGGGGTCAGGCGGGAGGGCCGTGCCCCGGCGCTCGCCGGCTTCCTCCCCTTGTTGTTCTTGGGAGCGGGTTGGGCAAACCCAGCATCCACCCCAGCGGCGTGTGGGGCTCCGCACCGCTCCCCGCTCCCTCAAAATCCCCGCTGCCATCCCTCCGCGGGGTCCCGGTCCCCGAGCGAGCGCAGGGTCCCGGTGCCGAACCTCGCCACGGTCCCGCCGTGTGGCCCCGGTTTGACCGCTGGGCTGGTTACGCCAGCGGTGAAGGGAATGAGATCGGTTTGACTTGATTTCCCCCGGCCAAAGCTGTGCTGGCTGCTGATCGCCCTATTATCTCTTAGGTTCTTATAAAGGGATTGCTGATAATCCAGCCGGGGATGGAAGCGGGGCTGGCAGAGCTGTAAATCCACAGCTTCTCGTCCCTCCTGCCCAAGGAGGGGCTGCGCTCGCCCTGGGTGGCATTGCCAGACCTCCCCAGACTCTGGGAAGGGCTCGACATCAGCTTCAGCCTCTTCACTCAGTATTAATTGTGTTAATTGCCGAGTCCTTCAGGACATTTGCAGCTCTCCCTGTGCCTCGGTTTCTCCAGGACTGGGGCATTGCTGTGCCGAGGATCCTGGGTCCAGATCCTGGGGTCGTGCCTGTCCCCTGCCCGTGCTGTCACTGATGGGCTGGGGTGGTGACAGGTCCCTGGGGTGTCCCCAAGCCCATCACCCGCCAACCAGGGCTGCAGGTGAGCAAGATCCTCCTATCCCTGCTGCCTCCCAGCTCTGCCTGGTGCTGCCGGGCCACGAGCTGCTGCTAATTGCGTGTGTCACTCGCTCTTTGTTAGGCTGAGCGTGTGCAGGGACCTGCCGGCAATGCCACCGGTCCTCACCCTCCCTGTGCCCGAGGGCAGAGCCTGACCCGCTCCCGGTGGCAGCAGGGGGGGCTCGGTCCCTGGGGATGGCTCCGGGCTGCACCCTGGGGCAGGGTCTGTCGCCGCCACGGTGCCCCGGGGTGGTGCGGAGCGTGGTGTCCCCCAACCAGTGCTGCGTTTATCGCTGCCGAGCGTGACAGAGCGTGGTGCCGGTGAGGCTGCCGGCTCCGGCTGGGGAGGTTTGGGGGGGGGGCACAGCACCCCCTCAGCCCTGCCCTTGGGTGCCCAGGGCTTTTTGTGCACTTGGTTTTGGGAAAGTCCTTCCCCTGCGTGGCTTCTTGGTGGCTTCCCTTGTGCTTTGCTTGTCTGGAGCCGCGGTGGCCGAGGCATGTGCTCCTTCCCCAGCCGGAGCCGGTGCTGGGGATGCAGGGGATGCCCCGGCGGGTACCGCTGGACCGTGCTGGGGTTTCCATGGAAACCCGCAGCAATGTGCCGCAGGTGCAGGGCTGAGAGGGGCTGGCGCAGGGGGAACCTGCCCGAATCCCCCCTTTGCTCCTTCCCTTCCCGACCTGGCCTGTTGCAAACCCCCCCACACGCAGTCAAAAGGCTCCCTGCCTCTTTCCTCTTGCTAATTTGTTTATTTTTAACACCCTTTTCCAGGAAGGAATGGGCTGTCAGCTTGTTAAATGCCTGAGGATCTCCCTTGACAGCTTGGAGCATTTTTATAAACAATTTTTCAAACAAAGCAGCTAAAAGGAGCGGAGCTTTCCAAACAGAAAGGGAGGTGGCCGGGGACGGCCGCTCCGTGAGTCAGTCCCGGCGGCTCTCACCGTCCCTGGGGAGAGCCCTGTGTGCCGTGCTGGCGAGGCGGCGGGCGCAGGTGCACCGGGGGCTCCAGCACGGCGGGAGGGTTGTTCCCGGGCTTGGTGCCAGCCGGGGCCGCGCTCCCACCCACCGCCCGGGCGGGAATGGCTGCGGGAGCTCCTGGACCCCAGACCGAGCCGGGGTCGCTCCACGCTTTGCAGGGTCGAGGACACGCCGGTGACGGCTGCCACGTCGCCCTTGGAGCCCTCCCAGCGGCGTCTTTGCCAAGCGCTGTTTGCGGAGAGGCCCTGAGTGTGTCCCCGCTGTAGGTGACACCAGTGTCCCCATCGCACCAGGGACAAGCTGTTGTCCTGCCAGGGCTGGTGGCCCCCAGGGGCCTGGCTGTGTCCCAGAGGGGCCAGCCTGAGCTGCCACCCCCCCAGCTTCCACACAGACCCCGACTGTGTCGCCAGCAGCGGGAGAGGAGCTGGTACCCAGGATGAACCGGCGGTTGCTATGACAACCGGATCCCATCGCCACCAGCGGCCGGGTGCTCCGCCAGTGGTGTTCCCTCCCTCTCCAAAAGTTGCCCTGGCACTCGGGGCTTGGTGGCTGTTGGTGACACCGGCGCTGTGCTGGCAGGAGCCAAGGGGCTGGGGTGGCCGGTGCCCATGCTCTGCAGCACCACGGCTTGCCTGGCTGTTCCCTGGGGCGAGGAGGCTGTGCTGGGAGGGGGGCTCCTGCCAGCCTGTGTGTGGGTCACACCGAGCTGTCCCTACACTGTGCCTGGGCATGTGCTCAAGGCTAGGCACCCTGAAGCTTTCTAGGGTGTCCCTGGTGCTGTAACCGTCCTCTCTGCTGTAACAGACAGGGCCGTGGAGGGGATGGCGAAGGCTTGTTCCCACCTTTTCCTTCCCCATCCATCCCCAGCCCTCCTGGCCAAAGCTGTCCCCAGCTCCACAGGGCTGTGGTGCCGGTGCCCCCTCGCTGCCCACGGTGGGACGCTGGTGGGGCAGGGTTGGCTGGGGCCACCAGTAACTGTGTGATTTTGCATCCCGGTAGCTCTTTGTGATCGACAATGGAGCTGACGACTGGCGGATAGCGATGACCTACGAGCGCATCCTCTACATCGGCCTGGAGATGCTGGTTTGTGCCATACACCCCATTCCTGGGGAGTACAAATTTTTCTGGACAGCCCGCCTGGCTTTCTCCTACACGCCTTCTCGGGCAGAGGCGGACGTGGACATCATCCTGTCCATCCCCATGTTCCTGCGCCTCTACCTGATCGCTCGGGTGATGCTGCTGCACAGCAAGCTCTTCACCGACGCCTCCTCGCGCAGCATCGGAGCGCTCAACAAGATCAACTTCAACACCCGCTTCGTCATGAAGACTCTCATGACCATCTGCCCCGGGACGGTGCTGCTGGTCTTCAGCATTTCCCTCTGGATCATCGCTGCCTGGACAGTGCGGGTGTGCGAGAGGTGAGAGGGGCCACAGGGGAGGGTGTGTGCGTGTGTGTTTGGGATGCTGATCATTTCAGGATGTGCAGTGGTTCAGGACGTCTGCTCTGCCCTGGTGAGGGCAAATCTGGAGCACTGGGTCCAGTTCTGGGCTCCCCAGTTCAAAAAAAGACTAGGAACTACTGGAGAGAGTCCAGTGGAGGCTGCGAGGATGATGAGGGGCTGGAGCATCTCTGTGCTGAGGAAAGGCTGAGGGACCTGGGGCTGTTTGGCTGGAGAAGAGCAGACTGAAAGGGGATCCCATCAATGCTGAGCAAGAGCTAAAGAGCAGGGGGGCAAGAGGATGGGGCCAGGCTTTTCTCAGCGGTGCCCAGGGACAGGAAAAAGGACAATGGGCTCAAACTGGAATGTTTCATCTGAAAACAACAAAAAATTTCTTTATTCTGAGGGTGGCAGAGTCCTGGAAGAGGCTGCCCAGGGAGGGTGTGGAGTCTCCTTGTCCAGAGGAATTCCAAACCTGCCTGGATGCGTGTCCTGTCCCACCTGCTCTGGATGACCCTGCCTGGGCAGGGGCTGGGATAAGGTGATCTCCAGAGGCCCCTTCCAGCCCTGGCCACTCTGGGATGTGTGGCAGTTTGAGATGCTCAGTGGTTCGGGATGTGCAGTGGTTTGGGATGCTCAGCTGTTCGGGATGCTGGGCAGATGAGAGGGATCCGGGGGCTCAGCAGCTGCGGGTTCCCACCAACGAGCCCCTGTCCCTGCAGGAGGCAGAGACAGGGACAGCCCTGTCCTGGCAGCGCAGTGCCTGGGGCAGGGTGCCCCTGCGCGGGGACGGTGCGGTACCAGCTCACACGGGAGCCCTGGGCGGGCGGGTGGGGAATGTGGGGAGCAGCGGGAGCTGGGGAGAGGCCGGAGGTGCCGCGAGGCTGGCGAGTAGCAGCGCCTGGCTCGGGCTCTGGCACCGCTGCGAGCGACTGCCATGACAACACCGCGGTGACAAACCCACTGCCGGATGGCATCACGCCGGCATCGTCGTGCTCGGCGCGGAGGTTGCTGTGGCGACCAGCTCCGGTGGGGACCACTGAGTCTGTCTCCCGGGGACACGCTGGCACCCCTTTGTGCCCCGAGGGGAACCGGGGGGCGGTGGCCTCCCCCAGCCCGCCCCAGTGCTGGTGGGGTTTCTCCTGGCTGGGGTGTGAGGTGCTGGTGGCACCCATCTGTCCCGGGGCGGGGAGGGCAGGTCCCCTGCAGGGTGTCCTCTGTCCTGTCCCCACATGGGGCCGTCCCTGTCCCCAGGAGGCTGAGACTGATGCCATGATGCCATCGAAGCAGCCAGGGCTGCAGGAAAGTGCCCGAGAAAACACGTGTGTTGTGATCTGGTGGCCGTGGACCAGTTGAATCGTATGAAATCCCCTTAAGTGGTTGCAGCAGCTTCATGCCATCCTCGGAACCGAGGTGTGAGGGATCGCACCCCGGGGTCCCCTGGGCCACCCAGCTTGCTTTTGGGCCCTTGCAAAGCGAGAGGAAGGCCACCCCTCCTCTTCCACAGGGTGGGACTCCTCCTGCTGGTCACCCCGTGAGGGGCATTCGGGCAGCTTTAAGTTCCGTGGCAGCAGAGCAGAGTGGCGTGCTGAGATTTTACGAGCTTTTACAGGCTGTGTTTGCCTTCCTGCCTGCCTTAATGATGCTCTCAGGATGTGCTGGATGGTTTTGCGCTGCTTAATTGTGTTTGGGAGATTTTTATTTGTGCCTCCTAAGTGGGGAGCGGGCAGACAGGCTCCCGGTGGACATGCAGGGGGTTGATTCTGTACCTGGGGGGCTTAGGCTGGAAAAAACAATGTAAATAAAGAACCATTAGGGACAAAAAAAAAAATAGAAAGGATGCAGACGAGGTGCTGCAGATCACCGGCACCGCAGCTGCCGCCACCTCCCTCTGTCTACAGAGCAGCAGATGTGAACCCAGGCCGGCTGGGGATGCTCCGACCTGGGGAGATGCAGGACCTCTGGGACGTGCTTCGTCCCTGGGGAGTGCACCGTCCCTGGGCCGTGCACTGGCCCTGGGTGCCACACAGCTCCCTCAAGGGCCACCCTGGACATGTCTCCCTGTCCCCACCGATGGCGGGTTGCTGCACTGGTGCCGCAAACCAGGCTGCTGTGGCTTGTGGGGCCATCCCCAACCAGCATCCACTTGGGCTAGGAGGTTCGGAGACGGCCATGCGGCTCCGAGACGTGGTTCCCCAGGCTGTGGCACGTCCCCTCAGCACCGTGGGCTGCTCCAGCGCCCGCAGGCGCAACATGGCTGCCGGGCATCCTCCCGTGCGTGCCAGGGGGCCGCAGCTCTCGGCAAGGCAGCAAGTCGCTTAGCAACCTCGCCCGCTCGCCCGGCCGCCACGCAGAGCTGCCTGTGGTGCCGGTGCCGGCGGTGCTGCCGGGGCTGCCCGCCGACGGCACGCACGTGTGCCTGCACGTGCAGCCAGCCCCGGCTCCCCCAGCGGGGCTGCCCAAGCCGATGGGCTCGGTCTGGCCGAGACGCTGCTGCCGCAACATCCCGGCCTGGCGTTGCTCGGCTTGGCGGTGGCGTGGCACGGGACCGGGGCGATGCTTGGGGCATCGGCTGTGCCCTTGGTGGGGACAAGCGGACAAGGGGACAATGGAAAGCGACCTGGGGTCTGACCGATCACGGCAGCCCCTCTTCCTGCCTGCGCCAGCCGCGGCACGTGCTGCCCCCGCTCTGTTTATCAGCTCCTTCTGCTCAAAGTGCTTCTCGGAAGAGAAAGCGTCCATCTGTCCGGCTGCGCCATAACCCCGTTTACCGGCATGATGCTCCCGGGGTCGTCCCCGCGGCTCGAGAGCTCACATCCTGCGGGACGGGCTCAGCCTTTCCCAGGGGAACATGCTGGCTGGGATGGGGGGTGCGTGCCAGTGCTGGCACCGAGATTTTGGGGAGCCAGCCCTGCCTGGAGCGCGGCAGCGGCTCTCGCCGTTGCTGAGGGCGCTTCCTCATGCGCCGGGGTCTCGTTTGAGTCTCCGGTTGCTTGGGGGGAAAAACATTTCGGAAGAGGAGAAAACCCAACTGCTCTGGGAGGTGGGATGAACCGGGGGGGATTGCCAAAAGCTCCATCTGGTTTCCCTCTAACGATTCCGTGAGGAGGCTGGGAGAAGGCTGCTGGGGAGCGGGATGCGTGCAGGCAGGAGGGTGACTGTCCTGCCATGGCAGGGCGAAGGTGCTGCCTGTCCCTGTGCACCCCGGGGCTTGGAGCTGTGTCCCACCATGGGCTGGGACAGCCCCTGCTCTGCTGCTGGTGGCCAGCGCTGCATCCCCAGGGAATATCCTCATGGGGCTTGTCAGGGCTTGCACCGGGCCCGGGGACCTGGTTGCGTGTTTGCCGGAAGAGCCGCGGCCGGATGCCGGGCTGGCCAGGGCGGTCGCTGACCTCGCAGCTCGGCAGGGACACGGCCACGGAAAGTTTGCAGCAACCTCGAAGCGGCGGCTGCTCCACGTGTGCTTCATCTCGAGCGTGTGAGCCGTTCCCCCGCGCTGTCCGAGAGCCAAGTGTGTGCCGGAGGCTCGGCTGGATCCATCGCCGGCGGGTTCTGCTGGGGCTGCTGACAGCACCGTCCCCTGGGGCGGCGCAGGGGGAGCGGGCTCAGCCCGAGCTGGGGGGGACGGGGAGGATGATGCCGGGGGCGAGCTGGCGCGGTCGAGGGGCTCTGCGAAGCTGCAGCTGTTTCTCCCATCAGCCGGCTCTCGCCGCCACGCCACGTGGCACCGGGGATGCAGGCGGCGGGACTGGGATGTGGTGACAGGTCTGACCGAAAGCAGAAGCACTTTCTGTTGAGTTTTCGCTCTGATTTTGTCGATGTGGTTTTTCCTGCACCAGAAGTTGTGTAACCGCTGTCACTACGGGACATCCTGCCGTGTTATTAATCCCTGTTCCCTGGGGCACAGCACGGCCTCGTGCCAGAGAAGCCGCCGTGCCCAGGTGCCCCTGTTGCTCCCCGCAGCCATCCCCGTTCCCCTGCGGTGACACTGATGCCCGTGTCTCCTTGGCAGGTACCACGATCAGCAGGACGTAACCAGCAACTTCCTGGGGGCCATGTGGCTCATCTCCATCACCTTCCTCTCCATTGGCTACGGTGACATGGTGCCGCACACCTACTGCGGGAAGGGTGTCTGCCTGCTCACCGGCATCATGGTAAGGGCCCTGCTGAGCCAGTCGCCCGGCCCACGGGCTCTGCCCGTCCCCACCATGGCCACCAGATTTTACAGGGGCCCATCTGGCTGGTCCATGTACGGAGGCGTAACGGCTTCGGCTCTGGGGTGTCGCAGCCTGGAAGCTGATAGAGCTGTAATTGCCATTACTGTAAGCGCGGTAATTAGCAGGACGCGGCGGTTTGGTGAAGGAGGTGACGGCGCAGGCTGGGTGCTGCAGTCCCACGGGGCGCAGCGTGGGACACCCACCGGTCCACCACCCCGTGGTCCCCGCTGCTGAATTTGGGGTGGATTTCAGCGAGAGTCGGGGGACGCTGGACCGCGGCGGGGTCAGGGATGTCCCCAGGGAGCAGAGGGGCCCCCAAGCATCCTTTGGCCATCCCTGCTCACACCACCTGGCTTCCATCGCCAGGAGCGATCCCAAATGCTGTCGGCTCCTGCCGAGAGCTGGGACCAGCTGGGAGCCCTCCACCCCCCCACGCTCTCCTGGTGTCACCGCTTCACCGCGGCTTCGTTTCCATACGGACAGAAGGTCACCATCCTCCGGGGCCTCCAGCATACCTTCTCCCAGCCGCCTGTGAGATGTCCTGGCTTGTGGGGCTTTCACCAAAGGAGCGGCCGGGGTCTGTGCGGTCACAGCCGAGCCCCAGCCCCTCGGCTGTGCCCCCTTCAGCTGCCAGGCCCTGGGGACAGAGCTGTCCCCGTCCCCCCCTTCCCAGCCAGGACAGCCTGAGCTGGCACTCGGCACCGGCCGGGCTCGGCTCTGTGCCCCTCGAGAGCTCTCGGCTGAGGCAGCTCCGCCGGCGGGTATTAATTTTATATTACCTTCATGTCTTTGATCTGCCCCACATGAGGTCTGGACACCAGTGAGGCTGATGCTGGTGACAGGAGCCAAGTGAGGGAGAAAATCGCTCCTGGGAGGGGGGACACAGTGTTTCCCAGTGTGGGGGAGCAGCCGCCGGCTCAGCCGAGGGGGTCCCGGTGCCGGGGGCTCCTGGAACTCCCCCCCAGGGAACCAAGGCACCATCTGGTAAAGTGTCCCCCCTTCCCAGTGTCCATCCGGCACAGGGATGGGGACCCCCCCTGTGACTGCCAGGGCCAGGGGAACCCCTGGGGTCCCCAAACAGCAGCACCGGGGGCGGCCGCCCCCCCGGGAAGAGGGAAGCGGTGGGAACGGAGAGCGAGCACACAGCAGGGACCTTTGGGGATGCTAAAGGATTGAGCTCAGAGCATGATGTTAATTAATGACTCTTTAATAAATTAAGGAGCATTTGCCAGGATCGTGGGCCTCTGCCAGAGTGCCAGGAGGGGGAAGTGGCTCATCTGGTGCGGGCAGCAGCAGGCAGAGTGCAGGAGCTCCGTGGGGAGCCGGGGCTTGGCACCTTTGCTTTCCAAAGGCAAATACACGCCGGAGATGACGGCTACCGGCAGATCTGGCCCTAATCGCTGGGATAAGCGAGCTCCCAGCTGTTGCTGCTGGGAGACGTGGCAATCTGGGGGCTCTCGAGTTGGGCCTCTCCTTCCCTGCGCTCCCCCAGGGTGCCCCGTGCTTCCCCACTGCTCTCCTCCCCGGTCCCCTCTCACCGTCCCACGGGCCACCGGCGTGGGGCAGGTCCCTGCTCGGTGGTGGCACCGCTAAGCAAGGCTTAGCCTGGCCATTTCTAACCGGCACCAGGGATGCGAGGGCTGATCATCCCTGACCTCGTAAATCAGCCCTGGCTTCTCCTGTTAATTACCCAGTGCATTGTCATCTGCTCAAGGGCACGCAGGCCCTGTGATATCGCCTTGTTAGGATGATGTGGGTGGGGGTGCCGTGGAGCTTTAGTTAATTGGGGGGTTGCGATGGGGAGAGCGGGAGTGCTGCTGTCGCACGAGGTTGCCGGAGGGTGACACACCACGCGATGTCCCCGTGCAGGGCGCTGGCTGCACAGCACTGGTGGTGGCCGTGGTGGCCAGGAAGCTGGAGCTCACCAAAGCCGAGAAGCACGTCCACAACTTCATGATGGACACGCAGCTGACGAAGCGGGTAAGGCCCTGCGGGGGGTGGGGGGCTGTACCCCACGACGGGGATGCCGGGAACCGTGGCGGGAGAAAGGTGTTCGCACCCCTGGGTGCAGGTCCCGCAGGTCCCACGGTGGGAAGGTGTGCCTTGGATGCTGCGAAGGCAAACAGCTCCAGCTCTGTACCAGGGATTTGGGNGGGGGGGTCGTGCCGGGGTTCGGTGTTTCCTCCCTGGCAACTCGTGGGAGGTCTCTGGTCTCAGCAGCCTCGTCATGGCAAAGCATCGGTGACCCGACAGCGCTGTGTGATGGGATGGGCTCCGCACGCCGGTGGCAGGAGTGATATTTTCTANCGCAGGCCCTGTGATATCGCCTTGTTAGGATGATGTGGGTGGGGGTGCCGTGGAGCTTTAGTTAATTGGGGGGTTGCGATGGGGAGAGCGGGAGTGCTGCTGTCGCACGAGGTTGCCGGAGGGTGACACACCACGCGATGTCCCCGTGCAGGGCGCTGGCTGCACAGCACTGGTGGTGGCCGTGGTGGCCAGGAAGCTGGAGCTCACCAAAGCCGAGAAGCACGTCCACAACTTCATGATGGACACGCAGCTGACGAAGCGGGTAAGGCCCTGCGGGGGGGGGGGGGCTGTACCCCACGACGGGGATGCCGGGAACCGTGGCGGGAGAAAGGTGTTCGCACCCCTGGGTGCAGGTCCCGCAGGTCCCACGGTGGGAAGGTGTGCCTTGGATGCTGCGAAGGCAAACAGCTCCAGCTCTGTACCAGGGATTTGGGTGATGCAGGATGCTCGGCCGCACCCCCGAGAGCAAAAAGCCCATTTTTATTTCCCCCTGGGAGGATACGGGCTCCTTTCTCTTGCAGAGAATGATCTCACTTAGCTCCATGTTGGGAAGACAACCAGATGAGAGCTGGGCCGTGAGGCTCCTGTGGTTTTCATCCCGAGGAGGGACNTGGCTGGGGCATCCTGTGTCACTCTGGAGAGCAGGGCCATGTGCCGGCCGGAGCCCTGATGCTCCCGGGATAGTCGGGGGCTTTGGCGTGGCCAGGCTGGGAAAGCAAACAGCCGTTTGGCCCCGCTCCCCCAGCCGTGGATATGGATCCGCGGGCCCCGTGCCAGGCAGACGGCGGCCAATTCATCTTGGAGTGAGCAGCCGAGCTGGGGAGCCTGCGGAAGCCGTGTCCTCGTGCCGGCAGCCCAGCCGGGACCTGCCAAGAGTGCCAGATGGATGCAGGAATTGAGAAAAACTTTGGGGGGGTTTTTTGTTGGGTTTTTTTTTTCCTTTTTCTCAAGGCTTAGGGTTCAGCTTTGGCGGGGTGGGGAGGGGGCCGAGGAGCCCGGTGGCAGAGCGTCGGTGCAGGGTAGGGTGGGGAGCACCATGGGCTGAGACGTGCTGCTCGGTGTGGGCAGCTCTTGCTCCTGTTTGAGCCGCCCTTGATCCCTTGCAAAGATGCAGGAGAGCATGTGAGAGCGGATCTGAGCACCTCGCTCCAGCTGGGGCAAGTGAAGGGCTCTTGCAGCACCAGCTCCCAAACTGGTGGCTCCCGGCAGAGCCAGCCCAGCATCTCCATGAAATCCCACGTTGCGGGGCCAGTGACCCGCGGCCGACTCTCCTCTTGTAGATCAAGAACGCTGCGGCCAATGTCCTGCGGGAAACGTGGCTCATCTATAAGCACACCAAGCTGCTGAAGAAGATTGACCATGCCAAAGTCAGGAAGCATCAGAGGAAGTTCCTCCAAGCCATTCACCAGTAAGGGGCTGGGCAGGGGGATGGGGGTGGGTGGAGGATAGGATGAGAGGGAAGGGTTTTAAGCTGAAAGAGGGGAGATGGAGCTGAGATGTGGGGAGGAAATTCTTTGCTGTGAGGATGGTGAGAGCCTGGCCCAGGTTGCCCAGAGAAGCTATGGCTGCCCCATCCCTGGAGGGGTTCAAGGCCGGGTTGGAGGGGGCTTGGAGCAACCTGGGCTGGTGGGAGGTGTCCCTGCCCAGGGCAGGGGGGGGACTGGGTGGGCTTTAAGGTCCCTTCCCACCCAAACCATTCTGTGGTTCTATGATTCTATTCTATGATGCTGAGCCCCAGCATCGGGGGAATCGTGGTCCAGTCCCTGGCCGGGGCATGGGAACAATTTCCCGATGCCCGGGATGCAGGCAGGTCTCCAGCTGTGGTCTGCAGTTGGGGAGGGGATGCAGCTGCCTTGCTCTTTCCTTCTCCCCAGGTTGCGGAGCGTGAAGATGGAGCAGAGGAAGCTGAGCGACCAAGCCAACACCCTGGTCGACCTCTCGAAGGCAAGTCCCCACTGCGACCTCGCGGCTCGGCCGAGCTGCCCAAGTGTTTCTCTTCAACTGGGAGAACTGAAGCGGACCTGGCTGACCACGATGTGCTCCGTGCTGTGGATGTCAGCCGGGAATAGCTGCCGTGGGATGGCTGCCCTTGCGAGGCAGGAGGAGAAATACAGACACACACCAGGGGCTGGTGGGGCTGCACCCCGCTTTCTGGAAAGGTCTTTGCTCCCCACACCCCCTTACACAGCCCCAGCCGGGGGTACCATTCCTTGGCAGCACAGGGCTGGACGCCCCTTGCCCCTCTGCCTGCACAGAGACAGTGTTTCCTCATTTTAATGTCCCCAGGGTGAGCCAAGCTGGGTCACAGTGCCCTGTGAGCCCCTGGAGTGGGCTGACCCTGGGCAGAGAATGGCTAGAGAGCAGCCCTGAGGAGAAGGACTTGGGAGTGTGGGGGGGGAAGAAGTTCAACACACCCCAGCACTGTGTACTGGCAGCCCAACAAGCCCCCCACCCCTTGGGCTGCATCCCCAGCAGCGTGGCCAGCAGGGCCGGGGCTGGGGGGAGGATTCTGCCCCTCTGCTCCGCTCTGGGAAGACACCCCCCCTCCCAGTGCTGCCTCCAGCTCTGGGGCCACCAACATCAGAAGGACATAGAGCTGTTGGAGCAGGGTCAGAGGAGGCCCCGGAGATGCTGGGAGGGCTGGAGCCCCTCTGCTGGGAGGGGGGGCTGAGAGTGTTGGGGGGGTTCAGCCTGAAGAAGAGAAGGCTCCGCGGAGACCTTGGAGCCCCTTCCAGTCCCTAAAGGGGCTCCAGGAAAGCTGGGGGGGACTCTTGATGAGGGAGGGGAGCGGTGGGACGAGGGGGAAGGGTTTGAAGCTGAAAGAGGGGAGATGGAGCTGAGATGTGGGGTAGAACTTCTTTGGTGTGAGGGTGGTGAGAGCCTGGCCCAGGTTGCCCAGAGAAGCTGTGGCTGCCCCATCCCTGGAGGGGTTCAAGGCCAGGTTGGAGGGGGCTTGGGTCAACCTGGGCTGGTGGGAGGTGTCCCTGCCCAGGGCAGGGGGGGACTGGGTGGTCTTTAAGATCCCTTCCCGCCCAAACCATTCTATGATTCTGTGATTTGGGTGGCTCTCGGGGCTTTGCTTGCAGGAAGGGGTTAGAGGGCTCGGCACTGGTGGTGGCACTAATCCAGCAATGGCACTAACCCCTCCGCTGTCCCCTCTGTCCTTCTCCATAGATGCAGAATGTGATGTATGACCTCATCACCGAGCTCAACGACCGCAGCGAGGACCTGGAGAAGCAGATCGGCAGCCTGGAGTCCAAGCTGGAGCAGCTCAGCGCCAGCTTCAACTCCCTGCCCCTGCTGATGGCCGACATGCTGCGCCAGCAGCAGCAGCGCCTGCTCGCCGCCGTCCTGGAGGCGCGGGGGGTCGGCGTCCCTGTGGGCACCCCCCAAACGCCCCTCTCCGAGAGCCCCATCGGGGTCAGCTCCACCTCCTTCCCTACCCCTTACACGAGCTCAAGCAGCTGCTAAAACGCAGTTCCCCCCTCCCCGCATCCTCCACGGACAGGGGAAGCGTTTCCGCGCAGGTCCCGAGGTCTCCATGGACTTTCTTCTGGTCCTCGAACCACCACAGGACCCTTCGGCCAAAGCCGGTGGGACCAACCGTGCCGAGCGACGCTCGGAGCTTTGCCAACGCCTTGGTCTCGGGAATCGCATCCCCGTTCAGGTGCCTCTACACGTGGTGAAGGAAGGGGACGGGAGGTGACGCCTCGGGCGAGCCCGCGCCGCGGCGTCCGGTGGCGGACGGAGAAACCCACGCTCAATCTCAGGTCTTCACATTTGAAAACAAAACAAAACAAAACAACAAGTCAGAAGCACTGAAGCAACGGAGACACCAGAGGGAGAAGAAGTTCTCCTCCCCTGCGTGGACCCCGCCGGGGGCCGGGGCGCTCCCCTCGCCCCCCCCACCCCCTCCCACCATCGCAAAGCACCGCCGGGCAGATGCCAACGTGGTGGTTTCTTGCACAGGCTCTGACCTACGCTGCCCACGCTCCATCCCATCTCCTTACCGGGACCCACGTGAACCCCCCCGTGTGTTGCCGGGCGGGTGACAGTGTCTGGCCGTAACCTGCCTGGGGGGGAGGTTTCTCTGGAGCTGTGAGTATTTTCTGCCCGGGCAGAACAAGGGACACTTCTTCTTTCTGGTCCTCGGTGTCACATTCTGCCTGGAGACACGTGCCAGAGCCAGGAAAGCAGTGCCTAAAGCGTGTGGGGATGTGGGGCCGGGCAGCCCCCGGCCGACGCGGCGATGGCCGATGATGGGGCTGGCAGGCCAGCCCGGGCACCGGGGGGGGTCTCCAGGTGCTCACATCGCCGCCCGCCCAGGAGCTCCCCCCTCCCCCCAAGCATTTTGGGAAGCCAACGGGCTCTTTGCGGCAGCCTCAGAACTGCTGGATGAGAAACCCCATCAGCGATGACCACCTCCGCTCGCGCCGGGACCGGCCACGCCGGAGCCCAGCCGGTAGCGCCGAATCCACCGTGGCCGAGCAGGGGCTCGCTGGCAAGTCATGTAGTAGCGGGGGCAGGCACTTCATCTGTTTAAAACCAAGCCCCATGGCCTTCGTGCTGCCTCTGCTGGGTTCGTGGGGAGCAGCAGCACCATCTGGCACCGGTGCGGTGCTCGGCAATGCCTGCCGAAGTGCAGCCCCTCATGGTTTGGTTTTTTTTGGGTTTTGTTTCTGGCATTCAGCTTCCTGAGGTACCCTCGGCATCACCCGGCTACTTCTGGAACCAGCCATTTTCTGTTCTGCTTTCACCATTTTCTCCTTTTTCTTCCCCAGTTTGGCCCCGGGGTCGTGTTCGGGCTCTGCCTGCTGCTGCTGGGCTCCGGCTTTGGGGCTGGTGTTTGCTGCTTTCAATGAAAACTCAGCAGAGGCTATTTATATATTTTTAAACAGATGAAGTAACCATGTAATTACTCCGCGATATTAATTACACCTCACCCAGCAGTGTCAGTAATTGTAATCAAAGTCACTGTGTTACTCCAGGTATACTCAGCCTGTAATCTTCTCCTTTGTAACTCTTTCCCTTCCATAAATAACGCTGGATTTCGTGCGCATGTAGGCAGGGACGCACCAGCCCGATGCCGAGGAATTTGTGTGCAAAACTCCACTTGCTGCTGGTGGTAGGTGGTTTACTCCTCATGCCCTGCAATTAAAGTTAGAGAGAAAACAAGCAGTAGTTAGTGAGGAGCGCTCCCCCGGCTCAGCCAGTGGCAGGAGGAGGAGGAGGAGGAGGAAGGCTGCGAGGCGACAGCGGGGGAGCAGCAGAACGAGCTCCCGGTGCTGCAGAGGGGGTTGCGTTGAGCCTGTTGTGGCCCAGCCGTGGTCGTTCCTGTGACGTTTGGGGAGGAGAGGAGGCACAGGGCCATCCCTGCCAGCCTTTTCTGGTCCTTCTGGGAACGAGCCGCTCTCCCTCCCGCCTCTTCCAAGCTCTTGTCATTAGTGTAATTGCAGGGTGGGCAGGATGGCTGGGAGAACCTCACTGCCTTGGCAGCCCCCCAAGGTCTATTCTTAGCCCTGCTGCTGCTCCCCGTGTGCCTACAGGTGACCCTCAGCCCTACCTCCCTGGCAGAAGCTTCTGCCCAGCTCTGTAAGAAGGTTTCCGGTGTGGCAATGGAGAAAACGTTGCAAATGCTGAGAATGAGCCTGAAATGCAGCTTCTCCACTGGCCTGCAGGCAGCCAGCAGAGAAAAATGCTTCCGCGCCGCTCCCGGGGTTCAGGCAAGAGCGGGGTTCGGTGCAGAGATGATTCCTGGGGCGTCAGAGAGCCAGAGGAAGTATTGATGCTCGAGAATCGGTGTCGCCAGCGGGAACCTCCTTACGGGCTAACGATCAAGTCTGGGAAATCAAACGGAGTAAGAGGAGAGCAGGCGCTGTCGGCTCGCCAGGACCTGGGGCACTGAAGGGGAGTGAAGTGGCGAGAGCTTCAGGATTGAAACTGGTGTGAAAGACCCTTGTCTTGGGGCAGAGCCGCTGCTCCAGTGGGATTTCACCAGGGCCGACAGGAGCTGGGCTGGGGCAGTGTCATCTCTGCACCTCGCACCCTAGACCCCCCTGGACAACCTGCACCCCAAACACCCCCCCCCAGCCTGAGACCTTGTGGCTCTGGGTCTGCACTCTGTGCTCTGCGCCTTGCACCCTGCATCCCACACCCTGCATCCCTCATCCCACCCCCTGCATACTGGGTACCTGCATCCTGGGCACATGCACCCTCTGCACCCCCATCCCACACCTGGAATCCTGTGCACCCCTACATTCCCCATCCCACACCCCGCATCTTGCACCCTTCATCCCACACCTCCCTGCACCCCCATCCCACACCCTGCACCTCTGCATCCCATGCACCCTGCACCCCATCCCGCACCCCACTCATCCCGCTCCCTGCACCCCCATATTGCACTTACACCCCTGCTAGTGCTTCAACACCAGTGCTGGACCCTCCACCCCCAGCACCAGGCCCACCAGACCCTGCGGAGGCACTGGGACTAACCCCCCACCCAGCTCCTCTGCCGGGACTGAGGAGCTGCCCCGAGGCCAGGGTGAGGGCAGGCATGGGGAGACGCCCCAGCGCAGTCCAGCCTGCAATGTCCCCTGGTGTTGGGGCCTCTGGGTCCAGGGGTGCCCCCCTGAAGCTGCTGCCCTGCTCCCTGCAAGTGGCTCCCAGTCCCCGGCAGTGGATTGGCCTCAGCGCAGGGGCAGCCCCCAGCTCACCCCCCAGGAGAATGTGGGAGCCCGACCTGGAGCTTCCCTTCCCAGCCGCAGCTGGCAGGGCTCCGGTACACAGCTCCGGTAAATGCCCCCGCACACCTGAGGAGGTCATTCTGGAGCCTTTGGCCACAAAGGGAATTGGAACAAGTTGGAGAGAAGAGCTGGGACCAGCAACCGAGGTGGAGGAAAAGCACAAGAACAAAACTGCGACGCAGAGTTAGAATCCCAAAGAGATGCTGACCTCCCGCAGCCGGGAAGCATCCGACCCAACGCACCAACGGGGCTGAACCCCAAAGTCCCCCCAGGACCCCCCCTCCCAGCCACAGCCAGTCTCACTTTCGGCACAGCCGATGGGTTTTTTTTTTCCCTCCACAAACCTCCTCCCTGCGCTGCCTGCGAGGAAACGTCCTAGAAACGCCAGAAAAATACCACGTCCTCTCTGCAAACTCACAGACGTTTCTGTCCAGACTTAAGGAGCTTCGACCTGGGTTTGCATCTTGCCTCTGTACTGCTCGCTTCTTTTTTAACGATAGGGGAAAGCATAATAGTTTATTTTAACTATGAAATATATTGCTATATTATAAAGGTTATTGTAACTTTCAATTATGGTTTTGTACCCAACCCAGTTGTCAGCAGGCAGCGACGCCAGCCTGCTGCCAAAAAAAATGTCTGTTTCTGAGTACAGCCGCTGCTCCCGGTGAGGATGGAGGCCAGGGGTGGCAGAGGGGGGTGGCCAGAGAGGCTTCCCACTGTCCTTCTCCTTTACTCCCTGCCCCAGCTATCCGTTCCCGTTACCTGGAAGCAGCTCCGGATCCGCAGAGCCCGGTGGCACCGCATCTCTGCTTCTCCCTAGGGAAAGGCCTGCCCCCCCCGCTTGTCTCCCGGGATCTCAGCATTTCTGGAAAGCCATTTGTTGTTCCCCCCCTGGTCCCTGGTTGTCTCCTCCAGCTGAAGGAGGGACTCTGCTCCCCTGGCACAAGCTGTGCAAGAACCAAAATTCTCCTTTTCCCCCAGGATGGAGGCTCTCATGGTGCAGGGCTCACCTCTTCCCTCCTCCAGCCGGGCTTTCGGCACATTTGGGCTCGGCACGGGCAGGATCCGGGAGGCTTTGAGCTGGGGAATCCTTTGTGCCTGGGAAAGCGTGAAGGGGCAAACATCCTCCTTCTCAGCAAAGCCGGTCTGTGCCGCGCTGGCCACCCAAACACGGGGCTCTGCGTTTGGCCCGGGGGGCTGCGGGCAGGGAGGATGGATCCTGCCTGCTTTGGCTCCCCGGCCGTGGAGCCCTGCGGGGTTTGCTCAGGAGGCAGAGGCAGAAAGAGCGCACTCGCTTTGTCTTCTCAGGTCAACACCTCATTTCTGGGACGGGGCAAGGGCAGCCCTGCCCCGGTGACCTGCGCTGCCGCAGGCGAGGGCTGCGCTCCCGGGAGTGATCCCGCTCTCCCGGGGGAACTGCCCTGAGGGAACGCAGCCCCGGAACGGGTCTGTTCCCAGGGGAGCTGCGGCTTTTGCTCCCTTCAACCTCAGGCGTGAGGGAGGACGAAGCCCAGCCCTGAGCGTGAAAAATGTGATGAGGTTGCAGGGGCTGCTCCCTCCCAGCCTGAATTGATTCCAGCTGATGTGCTCCTCTCTTCCCTCCAGCCCCTGATCTGCTGGACCTGATCCCCATTGGATCAAGATTTCTGGGCAAATGTCTTAAAATGCTCTTTTGCAGCCCCGATGCTCCTTCCCAGCCAATCCTCCTGCTCATCCACGAACGAGCAGCGCCTATGGGACCAATTCCTGCTGCTGTTGTCCAGAGGAAGCCTAAAAGCCCCCACACCAGCTCTTCCCCACCAGAATGGCTGTCACTGCCGTGCTGGCATCGTTGTTGCTGTTATTAGTGTCACGGCTGTGCTGGCCTGACTCTCCCAGGCCAGTTAAACCCAGTAGCAATGAGCTCCAGTGACTCCTTGCTGGCCCCCAGACCTGAAACCCTCCCCGCAGACCCTGGCTGGCAGGCGGTGGCCCCCTGGCATTGCCTGGCTGGGGCTGCTCCTGTCCCACACATTTGTCCCCACTTGTGGGGCAGTTGTTGGGAGCAGCTGGGGACAGGGCTGGGACCAGCTCTGCTAGAGGAGAGGGGCTGGTTCCCCCCGGGAGAGCAGGGCTGAGCCCCCCCCTGCTGCCAGCTGGGTCTGGGGGTGCCTGGGGATTTCTGGGGTGCTTGCCCCCCGCCGCATCACTCTCCCTCAGGCTTCTCCGGCCCAGTATCTCCCAGCATCGGAGCCCTGTTTGATGGCCACCAGGTAGGTTTGCTGGTGGGGAAGGTGTTTCCTCAGCAGTTTAAGAAGGGGAAGATGCTGCTCCAAGGCTCTGCACTGGTCCCAGCTCCTCACCTGGCTCCCTCAAAGGCAGCAGAGGTGGTGGAGAGGGTTTTTTGCAGGGGAGAGGAAAAGCTGCTCTGCAGGATGAGTTCTTTCCCTGTGGGATGAGCCACCTGGGAGCCTTGTGGGGCACCGGGCAGGGCTCCGGCACCCCCTGCCCACTGGGTGCTCCCGGCCGGGGCTCTGGTGCTCCGGGCACTGCGAGACGCACGCCCAGTTCTGCTCCTTCTTCTGCCCAAAGTGTTCTTCCCCCCGCTGAGGTCTCGGATGCTCCGACACCTCCCAGCGGGACCCGCTTGCACGTCCCTGTGGTCAGGATATGGCCCCAGGTTTACGTCCCTCCCTCTGCGCCGCTGACAGTGGCCAGGTCTCTGGGCTGCGGAAGGGAGCGGGGACTGGCCTGTCCCCACAGCATCGCCATAAACCCGAGCTGTACCCAGAAACAGGCATGTTTTAAACTATGGCTTTAACCTGTTCACTGTAAAAAGTGCCTTGGACTTTAATCTGAAGAGGTCAGTATCTATAAATATTTACCTGTGCGGGTGTGTAAGTATGCAGCTATCTATGTATAGTTACACACACAAATATATGATATATACGTACATCTAGAAATGCTTCAGAGCCCTCTGTTCTGCTGGTCTCGGGAGCTCTCTCCTTCCTCCCACTGGGGTCGGGGTCCAGCTGTGGAGCGACGTTGGGGGCATTTCTGCCGTGGTGTCACCTGGCCATGGGAAAACCTCGTGCCACGAGGGCTGTGCCCAGTGTGGTGGTTGCCCCATGGTGCTGAGCTCTCCTGGGCACCACCGGGGAAGCAGCTTTGTGCCTCTTGGGGTCTGTCTGTGTGTTCTGGGGAGACCCCGGTGAGGGGCAACATCCCCACTCTCTTGCACAGGGGGATTTGGGGGCTGGGGTGGCATCTCCGCCCCCCCCCCCCCCCCCCGCCAGGAGCTGCTGGGTGCTTCGTAAAACCACATGCTCTAATTGCTGCCTCTCCAGAGTCCCTGGTTCCCCAGCTGCTACCTTGCTTTCCATGAGCAGTGAGGTGTATTCCAGCCACCTGCTCCCAAAAGGGGCTTTTTTGAAGCCTTTTTGAAGCTTTTTTGAAGGTTGGGGTTCCTGTGCTCAAGGGGAGAGTGGAGGATCTCGATGGTGTGGGTTGTGGTCTTTCCTCTGGCTCTGCGCCGAGGCTGCCCAAGGATTTTCCTCCCGCTCACCCCAAACATCAGAGCTGGGCTGCTCCCTCCAGCTCAGCTCACGGCTCGGTTCGTCCCTCACCTCTAAAGGAAGGAGGATAAAAGCTGGCTGGGGGGCAAAGGGCACAAAAACAACTTTCCCAGAGGGAACACGTTGGTCCAAGCGAAGGGGAAGCTGGAGCCTTTCCCACCGAGCACCGCCAAATCCAGGCGACGAGTCAAAAACCTTGCTCAGAGCCTGGCAACGCTGCACCGTGAGCTCTGGCTCACTCCATCGGCGAGCAGGCACCGAGGCAGAAGCCCCAGGGACCGGCTATCCCAAAATTAATCCCCAAACGCAGGGCAGGGGGGGTGCCAACAGGCACAGCCCTCCCGGCTAACCCGGCTATGGGTGCTGCAGGGCCAGCGGAGGAGGAGGGGGTGATGTGCAGTAGTTAAATCATGATGAATCGATGAATGTGGCTCTTTTTTTTTTTTTTTT
>VXAK01016848.1:1167-17376 GCA_013399435.1 Arenaria interpres | reverse complement strand
GGGGAATTTGGCATATGGACAAGACCGAGGTAAGAGCATTTTTTTAAAATCCACTCTTATTTCCTGCCAGGGTTTCTGCCCTGCCTTTGGCTCGGGGGTCACTTTTAAAACAAGTTCTCTGAGTAAGGGGACATTGGGCCCCCACTTGCTGCACTGAGCACCCCAGCACCGCACGCGTGTTTATCAGGGTTGGTAAAATAACTCACGGGTGCAGTTGGAGGCTGTTAATGAACCTGTTTAATGAAAGGGAAACGTAAGCTGGCCTTGAGGCCTGTTTGATGAAGATAGGGAACTTTGTAAAGATACGACTTAGATCCAAAAAACTAACTAACCAAATATCTTTATGAAGCTCGGTGCTTTAAGGAAGTCACCGGGAGGAAGGCAGGACGGGGACCAGGCAGCAGGTATCATTGCATGTTTTCATTCACTCAGTTTCACAAACAGTTTTTCACCTAGAATATAGCTTCTCCTGGGTTACTTATTTTTAAAAAATCATTTTAAAAGCTTAGACTTAGGTCCTGTAGCTGAGGGGGGTAGTACAACTGTCTGTGATATGAGTGAAATTTGGGCTACAATCCCCAAAAACTTCATCCTGTTGCCAGCTGTACACCTATCCGATGTCTCTGCATGTTATTGCTTTACTTCCCCAGTGGCGTGTGCCCTGCTTTACCTCCGCAGGTCACGTCACGGCCAGGAAGCAAAGGATATTTGGGGTTTCAGACTTTTTTTGGCCACGAGTCAGAACTGTGGCAGCTCCGTGCTGTGTGACCATGGGAGCTGCTTCACCTCCTCGGGCTGCTTCACCTCCTCATGCTCCCAGTTTTCCGATTCCGAAGCGAGTCTTCTCTCCCTCGGGGCAGAGGGATGAAACTGGCTTGTGTTTGGGAAGTGCGGGGTGAGCCTCTGACAGACGGCAGCCTGAAAAGACAAACCGCCCCTGTGCAGCTGCCTCGAAATTCAGTCCAACAGGAACAGAGGGTTGCTCTTATTAAAGCTGCTTCTTGTTAACTTTGTGATTTCCGACTCTCAGTTCTGTTCTGGGCAGACACAGAGTTTGCATTTACATGAATAATTCAGACTCGGAAAGCTCGACGAGGTGAAGATGCTTGAAATGCCTCGGTAGCAAGGAAGCTGTTTAAATTGCATTTCTGGAATTCTATGGTTACAGAAAGAGGTTCTGAATTGTGGTTTGTTTTTTTTTTCCTCCTAGCAGGGGCCTGCTCAGGTTGGGAGAGCACGGAGTGAAGTGCAGGTCCCCTTCTGGCGCACCATCAGCCCGATTCACACCTGTGTCCCAGCGGTGCGCTATGAGCAGAGGCACTGGCCAAGGCAGAGGCTCATTTCTTACCCGGTCAAGACGTAACTGCCCCAACACTAACCAAGGTTTTTTTAACCGCCCTCATCCCCCACGAGAAACTAATCAGCAAACCTTTTTACACCAGCAGTTCCTAACAGAGCAGGACACTGAAGTCTGTTTGCTTCAGGGACAGGAATCACACGACGGGTCACACAGAGGGGTGCGAGTGACGGCGCCAGCTCCTGCGGAGAGATGGCAACCCAGTGGCAGCAGAGCAGGGTGGAGTAGGTTCTCCGGCAAGTGTCCCTGGGTAAAAACTTCGCCACATTATTGCCCTCCTCAGTACCATCGTCAGGAGGATTTGGAGAGAGATTCTAATGCCATCAGGCTGAATTTCCAGAGACTGTCTCTTGCTGGACAAGATTGTGAACAAGAAATTTTGACTATTTTCAGGCAGCTGGGGGAGGGGAAGACTTGTACAGTTCATGATCTTGTACATAAACTTAAAACTCAAAAGAAAGAGGTCAACCGGGTTTTGTACAAACTCTTAAAAGAGGGCAAGTTGCACAAAGGTGAGGAGACGCCGCCGCTGTGGAGGATTGCCAGCCCAAGCGCCGGGAGAGAACGAAGCCCCACTGGCCACAGCCGTGGTTGCACAGCTCCAGCTGGTGAGAGCAGAGGAGGAGAGAGGAGTGTGGGTGGCTCGAGAGACGCCGATCCCATGATGGCTGAGACAAAGGACAAAATCTGCAACTACCTGTTCAGCGTAGCAGAAACGACGGCGCTCAACCTTGCCAAAAACATTGGGTTTTCGAGGGCCAAGGACGTTAACGCCTTTCTTAGCGCTCTGGAAAAGCTGGGAGATGTCCACAAGCAGAACACAACCCCCCCGCGGTGGTCCCTGACAGACAGGAAACGCGAGCGGATGCAGATGCGGCTGAAGGCCAGCACCGTAACGCCGGCGACACATCCCGCACCCGAGTCAGGTTTTCCACCTTCCTCTGTCCCTCTGTGTCCCCTGGAGGTGACCATAGCATCTCCAGTGGTGGTAAAGTCGGAAGGGGAAAGTATAGAAAACGGGCAGCAGCCTTTGGGGCAAACTTATCCGAGCGATGCCGGTGACACGGAACTGGCCCCGCCTGAGGACATTAAGCCCGAATTCTCCAGTTTGAGTAATTATGATAACTCTGAAAACGGCAAGTGGGCCACGGATGATATCCCAGATAATCTGAACACTATCAACAGGCAGCCTGATGAGTCAGAGTCCATCATGAATTCCCAGTCTTCCCCCAGTTACGCTGCTCAGTTTGAAACTTCTTTCCCTTGTACGCCTGTAGAGAAGCTGATGGCTTGTCAGGAGAAGAACCCAGTGAGTGGCCTTACAGAATATTCCCAGTACACGTACCAGCACTGTGAGTTTGCCATGCTGGAGCAGAGCGGACCCTCTCATGAGCCCCGGTAAGAAAATCTCCCTTTCCTGAGCGTTTTTGCTTAAAATGATCTGACTTCAACTAACTTCACCCACCCAGCTTTGTCCTGAAGGGTTTGCTCGCTAATGTTTGCTTCATTTCAGAAGGATTAACTTGGTTGATTCCTTGCAGCAGCTTATAAAAAAAAAAAACAAAACAAAAACAACTAAACAACAAAACTGAACAAGGCTAAAATTTAGCACCAAGTAGCCCAGTTTTGGTAACCCCGCACCTCATTCTGAGCAGCAAAGGTGGGATTCATCTCTTCAGCCCGATCTGATTTAATCACTTGGCTTTCCATCTGGTTGTATATGGGGAAACTGGTATTTCTGAGCTACCTCTCCATGCTCTCGCCCTGGCGGGGTTATGAAGGGAGCACAGAACAAAGTCCTGGGGTGCAGATGGCTTGGGTTAGGCGAGGTGAACCCACTCTGAACGTTTCTGTGGTGCAGCGCACATCCACACATCGCATGTTTGTGTAGTCGGTCTCTGGAGTCCTGCTTCCCTGTGCTAAATGGTGGCTCTTCCCCAGCACCAGCGCGATGGTGTAAAGCACTGTATGAGCCACACTATGAGCAATATGTCAATAGATCCGCTAGACAGGAAAATTGGCCTAATTTCTGATGATGGAGTCACAGCCTTTTTTTTTTTTTGTTATTTTATATATATAAATATATATACAGGGTGGGATCTGAATGGACTCAGCCCCATAACCCTGCTCCAGATCTGGTGTGACACGACCTCCTTGGAAGCAGGTTTCCTCTGTGTAGGGCTGGAGGTCAGAAGAGAAGAGGTTTTACAGGAGGGAGAGAGACAGAAACGTCAAAGCCAGGAGGTTTAGGTGAGGCAGCACCTCTGGGATGGTGTGAGTGCACTGAGCAGCCAGGAAAAGTGCCAGAGGGACGAGTGACCCCGAATGACCAGGTGCAGATGGAGCAGCTCAGGCTGCTTTTAAGCTTTCTCCATCCCTGTGCAGGAGACGGAACCAAACTGCTCTTTGCATTATGCTGCTCTGGCGCTTGTGGAACAAGGCAGTTCATGCTGTTCCTTCAGAGCAAAATCTGGAGCTGCCCCTCCATCATGAACAGCTCTGGAAACACAATGAAATGAGGCCCAGATGCAGAGCTGTCAGGGCACCCTTGGTATTTTTGTCTTCTGGGTTTGCTGTCTCAGCCAGGAGCTAGGTGTTTCTTCTCACTTGAATTCCAGGAGCAGCCTTGCTCTGAGAAGGCCATGCTTTTGCCTCTCAATTTACCTCTTTGGTTTTCTCCTTCAAAGATTCAAGTTCCAGGCAGTGATTAGTGGGCGCCGGTTCCCACCAGCAGAAGCAGGGAGCAAAAAACTCGCTAAACAGGAGGCAGCAGCCAATGCTATGAAGGTCCTGATGAGTGAGGCAGAGAATGGAAGACCTGGTGGAATTAAATGCGAGGAGACGTTTCCCTCTGACAGCTCTGAACCAGTATTGGTGAGTCTCAGTTTTGTTACTGGTGAGGCTGCTCAGACAGTGTTTAGTCTGAGACTGGTTTCCTCCATCTTCTTGCTGCAGCCTTTGCATCCGGAGCCAGAGCCGTCGTCTGCTCCAGCTCATCTCAACCTGCTTCCTGGGAAGCACCCCATCAGCGTGTTAATGGAGTATGGACAGAAATCGGGGAACACCATTGAATTTCAGCTGCTGTCTCAGGAAGGCCCTCCTCACGATCCGAGGTATGGCATGTTGTTGTCAGCTTTGGGGAGGACAGAAGCCCTTCCTCTTCAGCACGGTGCCCGCATTCCTGGGTTTGTCACTGAGTGCTCCTCTTGTCCGAGGAACCTGGGCATGGCTCCTCCGAGTCATCTGCCTCCAGAAGGAGACAAAACCCAGTCGTATTTCTCACAGAAAGGATGCTGTTTCTTCTACCAGTCCAGGAACGGGTTCCACTCCTGTACCCTACCTGGTAGTGCTCTACTGCAAGTATTTAGGGCCATCATGGTAGATTTAAATTAGAGATAACCCAGAATAATTTACCTTGAACTGGGAGAAAGGGTTAATAAATAGATGAAGACACCTGTGCTTAACACTTTTCATGTGCTATAATGTCCTGTCAGGTTCAGCTACTGTGTGAAAATGGGTGACCAAATTTTCCCTGCTGTGGTAGGAAACAGCAAGAAGGGAGCAAAGCAAATGGCAGCAGAAGTTGCTGTGAAGATTCTTTCTGGAGAGTCTGTACCCCGTGTCTTGCCCGAACAGGTACAAAGAGCTTCTTCGTAAGACCCAAGTGTTTTGGGTTGGATGCCCCCCTCCCCCACCTGTTATTTCATGTTCTGCTGGATTTCACCCCACAGGGCCACGTGCTGGCTCCAGCAGAGGTTTGCTGGGTGCTCTTGGCCTGTGGTGGTACCAGCTGCTCAGTATTTAACAGCTTCTCCTGTCTAACTCTGCTCCAGCCTGCCCTGAAGCCCCGTGGTGACCAGTCCATGCACAGCTGTGGGCCCTGGATCCCCACTCCAGATGAACCCCAGGCAGCCAAAGCAAAGGGTGTTGGGGAGCTCATCAAATACCTTAATGTCAACCCCGTCAGCGGCCTGCTGGAATATGCCCGCTCCAATGGCTTCGCCGCAGAGTTCAAGCTCATTGACCAGTCAGGGCCTCCCCACGACCCCAAGTAAGTTGCTGCGTCTACTGGAGCACCATCCCAGACGTGGTGAATGAGGGACATGGGTCAGTGTCAAGTTGATGGTTGGACTTAGTGATCTTAAAGTTCTCTTCCAACCTCCATGATTCTATCACCTATCCAGGAGGAAATTTTGCAGTGTTGCTTTTGTCCTGGAGGAAGGGCAGAGAATGCAAAATTCCTGTTGCACTTCGAGATGTCAACAAGCCGAGCTGCTGCCTCCACCAAACCTTGTGTCTGGATGGCAATAACCTACCCCCAGTCCTCTCCACTGAGAGAATGTAAAAACCTGCCTGAAATCCATAGGTTTCTTGGTTTCTCAGAGGTGCACTCCTGTCTCTATAGGTTTGTCTATCAGGCGAAGGTGGGAGGCCGTTGGTTCCCGGCTGTAACGGCACACAACAAAAAGCAGGGCAAGCAGGAGGCAGCTGATGCAGCGCTTCGAGTCCTGATTGGGGAAACGGAGAAGATCGAGCGCATGGAAGGGACGAACATCGCTGAGGTAAATCCTCTTCCCCCACAGCTTTTGTAGCCCTGCCTGTCCTGCGCCTCTCAGTCTGGCAGGAAAATGCCTTCCAGGTCAACTGGGAGATCTTTGTTCTCTGGAGGTGTAAACAAGCTGATGTTTTCCTGAAGTGGGTTAGGTGTTTCCTCAGGGCGCAGACATCCTCTTCCCTCCTGCTGGCGTCTGCTGTAGGGGTAAATCATCATCAGATTCTTCCACAGGCTACTGAAATGTGTTCCTGTGGTGGAGCAGGAACACGCTCATTTTTAATTCTGTGATTTTTTTTTTTAATTTTTTTTTTGCCCTGCTTCCAAATTCCTTCACGCTGCGTTAAAAATTGTGTGTCAGCTCAAAAAAACCCTCATGCATCAGATAAGAGCAAAGCTCTGGTTGTGTCAGGATGGCTGTCCCAAACCGGCGCTGCTTTAAAATCACACTTAGAGTTCTGTGATCTCTTAAAAGCTGCGTTCCGGGCCGCGCAGCTGAGCACAGCAGCTGTGGCTCTAAATAGAAAAGCCATCAGGGAAGATTTGTCAGTTGGCAGCACTAGAGGAGGCCAGTGCCCGTCTGCCATGGGAGGGACTCTGCAGTCTCCTCACAGGCAGCCAGGGAAGGAATTCCTCCAGCACCAGGAACAGATTTCCTTGGCTGAGTCCCTGGGAACAGGCAGGATGGGGTTTGTTCCTTTGCAATGGGGTTTCCCCTGGCAATCTCAGGAGGCTGTTCTCAGCCCGTTTCTCTTGCTGCCAGGAGCTTGCTGCTGCCTCTTAACGAAGTGCTTGAAGCAGAACTCAAAATGTTGGATAGGTTTTTCCCAGAAATACCTAAGAGAACTTCACCCACCCCTTGGCACTGTACTGTCCCTGCACTCAACCCCAAATCGCACTGTCTGTAGCTCGTATTTTGTGTTCCTGCCTCCTGCTGGGACAACCGTGCTTCAGGTTTGCTACTTTTCGAGCCGCTCTGTGACCTGCTCGTGGTCTCTTTGCAATCCTGGTCTCGTGTCCCCACCGCAGCTCCCTGTGAGTGGCAGCACCCTGCACGATCAGATGGCCATGCTGAGCCACCAGCGCTTCAACACCCTCACCGCTCGTATCCAGCACAACCTGCTAGGGCGGAAGATCCTGGCTGCCATCATCATGCGGAAAGGAAACACGGGCCTGGGAGCGGTGGTCAGCATCGGAACGGGTATGAACGGCTTCTCCCAGCGTAAGCCGAGCTCTCGCTTCCCCACTAGATCCCCTGTCAGCTGTGAGGGGGGAATGGTTCTTGCCATCGGCTTCTTCAGGGGGTAGGAAACGTTCCCAGGGCTCGCGTGGTGTCACAAGTGATCTGGTTAGAGAGAGAGAACAAAGCGAACCTGCCTGCAGCTATATTGCTCTTAATCTGTGCTTGCATTGCTGTGCGCTGGTCTGTGCATCAGAGCATGGAATCCTCGTGTCGTGCAGCACAAGATCCCCAGCTTCTCTCAGCTCCATGTCCCTGAGCTCCCTTCTGCCGCGCTCCTGCCCAGAGCAGTGGGTTGGAAAGCGCTTGGGAAGGGACTCTGCCCCTAAACCTGTGGCAGTTTAATCTCTGCTGTCCCTAAAGTGGTGTGTGCTCTTTGTCCCTTTATTTTCCTAACTGCTTGGGTCAGGGTAATGATTTAATAGTCAAGGTGCTGCTGCTCAGGAGCCCAGAGAAGTTAAGACTTGAAGCAAGGTGGGACTCTGCCTCTTTCTGTGAAGTCGAGTGTTGACTTTGACACTTGCCTTTTTTATTTATTTCAGGTAATCGTTGCGTGAAAGGAGAAGAGCTGAGCTTGAAAGGGGAGACGGTGAATGACTGTCACGCAGAAATCATTTCTCGAAGAGGCTTTGTGAGGTGAGAGAAGGGGAAACCTGAAGGAGAGGGGTCGGCCAAGAGGTGCTGACCCCTTCTAGAGGGATGGAGCTGTTCCTGATGCATCGAGAGAGGCTGTGATCCTCTTAACACCACTGTTTACCCATGTGTTGTTAAATAGAGGGAAGTTATTTCTGATAAGAAAGGGCCATGCCTGAATGGTGCCCAAATTAGTACCGAACTGGAAACTTGCCAAGAGCCCAAGGGCTGCATCTGATGTACTTAAAATAAAGCGTCCTGCAGAGGCTGCTTGGGCAGCACGCAACGCGCCGGCTCTGAGCGCAGCTCTGAGGTGCTGGGGAATCTGCAGCCCAGGCCCCCTTGTGACCTCTCTATGCCCAGACGCAGGGGGCTTCAGGAAAACTTACGGAATGTGTTTGCATTGATAAGTCAGAAATGCTCTTTTCATCGGTTGGAAAGGGTTATCCCAACTAAACCCCACAACTGTTCTCTTTATAAACATTCCATGTGGCACTTATTTTTTAAAAAAAAAAAAGAGCTAAAGTGGTATGAAGTTGGAGGAGCATCGTTAATGTTGGCCCTTCCGTTACGAACAGCAAAGCCAGCTGCTTCCTTAAAGCCTTTTTTGCTTGCTCCCACTGTACTCTGTGTGTTTCTCGGCACTGGAAGGTGTTGAGGGCAGGTCCCTGGCAAGCTCTAAAGTCAGGGGGTTACACTCTTGCTGTTAATCTGTTCATCTGGACAGCGGTGGCTGCTCCAGCACGGCAGAGCCCATCAGAGATGGGAACAGGGAGCTCTCCTCGCCTTGCAAAATAAATCCCTGCCCAGGCTCTGCTTGAGGAGTCTCTTGTGAAGCTGCAGTTTTTCTTTAGTCCTTGGCTCTCTGTTGGAGACCTCAAGGCCTTTTCCCCGTCCCCGGGCAGAAGCAGCCATAAAAGACCCAGTCATTGTAAACAGATCATGGGGTTGTGCTAATAATACTGCTGCCTTCAGCTGCCTGTGGGGCTGCTTACGGTTAGTGCAGACTTGGTGCTGACTAAAGGTGCTGGGTTAACAACCTTGGAGTCTTCTTCCCACCTGCATCAGCTGCATGCAGGCAGCAGCCAGGCAGGCTCCTTTCTCTCTCCTGCCCCTGCTCCCCTCTGCTCACCTCACAGAATGCTGATTTTCTATCGTGTGTCCTCTGCGCGGGGGCAAATCTGCTTTATTTCATGCCTTTTCTGTAGCATCAAGCACTATTTGTTGGCTTCCAGGTATTCTGTGGCTCCTGGTCTTCACTTTCCCATGTGGCAGGACCAGGAGACTTGGTGTGATGGAGGCAGAGCTTCGGACCTGCCTGGCACGGGCAGTGGTTGGACTGAAACGCTCCTTCCCTGAGGAGCAAAACAGCCTTTTGACCCGATGCTGTTATTTTCAGGTTTCTCTATAGTGAGCTCATGAAGTATGACCCGTCTGATCCATCCTCTGCAGAAGAGAGCATTTTTGAGCCGGCGGGAGGGAAGAGACTCAGAATCAAGAGCAGTGTTACCTTCCACCTCTACGTCAGGTTTGTGCGGGGAGAGACCGGCGTCGGTAGCGCTGTCGCACCCCCGGCCCTGGCTGTTTCCTGAGAGTTTCTGAGGTTCTGAGCTAACCTGGGGAGCGTTTGTTTTCTAGCACAGCACCTTGTGGGGACGGGGCGCTCTTTGATAAATCCTGCAGTGACCAGGCGAGCGTGGTGGGACAAACCCAGCACCAGCCTCTCTTTGAGAACCCCAAACAAGGCAAGCTGCGGACCAAGGTGGAGAACGGTGAGTGTGTGCTCCCTGCATGGTGGGGTGGCTCCTGTCCTCTCCTCTGAGCCTTTCTGGAGCTCCAGAGTTTCCTTACCCGCTCTCTGTGTGGTGCTGTTGTGGGATTTGAAGTATTTGGGAACCAAAGGGGGTGGGTAAAAGGGATGGGGACATTGGAGAGGGTCCCTTCCCCAGTCTGCCTGATGCGCTGCCACGGTTGCAAGAGCACAGCTGAACTTTGCTGCGAAGGTTATGTGTCTCTGACGTCCCTCTCAAGCACTACTTGAGCTTCAGCCGTGTGAAAAATGACTTGTCTGTAATCAGTACTGAGCTCCATTTTTCCTGGGATACTAAAATGTTCCCCAGACCTGGAGACAGACTGGCTCCAGAGCTCACTGTGCATAGAAGAGAGTTTCTTGTGCAGTTGCTTGATGGGGTTTTGGTTTATTGAATGTCTGACTCCTTTACAGAAAAGCTTTTCTTCTTCCCTTGTGCAGGGGAAGGTACGATTCCTGTGGAGTCGAGTGACATCGTGCCCACGTGGGACGGGATCCAGCGTGGGGAGCGGCTGCGAACCATGTCCTGCAGCGACAAAATCTTACGATGGAATATACTGGGCTTGCAGGGGGCATTGCTGTCCCACTTCATCGAACCAGTTTATCTCAGCTCTGTTACACTCGGTACGAGACCTGATGCTCTTTCTGGGTTGGGATGAGGGTGGCAGAGCCCTGGAACAGGCTGCCCAGAGAGGTGGTGGAGTTTTCTTCTCTGGAGATGTTCAAAACCCACCTGGACACGTTCCTGTGCAACCTGCTCTGGGTGGACCTGCTCTGCCAGGGGGTTGGACTGGATGATCTCCAGAGGTCCCTTCCAACCCTGTGTGATTCTGTGGGATGGACGTGCTGCCCTGCTCCCTACAGCTGGGCGACCAGGAACCCCCTTCCCCAAGCGGTGGCAAAGCTGGTGTGTGGAGGCTGCAGGAGTAACAGGCTGAGCCGTAGCTCTTGGCAGAGCTGGGCTTTTTGGAAGTAAAAAGGGAGTTTGTGGATTTTGTGTGGTGGGTGGAGTGGGTTTTTCTCCAAGGCTTTTGATTTTTAGAAGGCGCACGTGGTCTAGGGGGTGAGATAAAAGCTGCCTGTTTGTGTCTTTGGTGAGAAGCGTTGTGCTCTATAAACCCTCATCTTACACATTCAGGGCACGCGTAGCTGTTACTGATCCACGTGGCCCTGAGCTTTATGGAGCTTGTGGGAAGCTCTGTGGTTCCTGGGGTTTGGCCCGTCCGTCATCCGGTTCCTCACACCTTCACCTCTGTCTTCCCAGGCTACTTATACAGTCAGGGGCATTTAACGCGTGCGATCTGCTGCCGCCTGGCCAGAGAGGGGAACACGCTGCAGGGAAATCTCCGGGCTCCGTATCACATCAACCATCCCGAGGTACGGTGGGTTTGGCACCCCCTTATCTTTTTGCCCCATCCCCCCTCCTTCCACCTCCGCCCTTGGGTTTTGGGTCTCGCTGTGCTGGGGGGGGGTCAGCTACAGCCCGGGTCAGGAGACTGCGCCCTTGGTGTCATCCCACAGCGTTTGGGGGTTCCTGGCAATGACTTGAGCTGGCAAAAAGGAGGCCAAGGTCACCCCTGTAGCCTTCAGCTTAGTAAGAACCTCATGCTTGGTGCTCTCAGGGGTTTGGGACAAGCTGAACCCCTGCCTCGGGGGGCGGAGGAGGCGAGAAGGTCCCCTTAGCAGCGAGATCATGCAGCAGCACCCGTGTTAAACCCTCTTTCCTCTCCTGCAGGTCGGGCGGGTCAGCGTGTACGACTCTGCCAGGCAGACGGGCAAGACGAAAGAGTCTTCAGTGAATTGGTGTCTTGCTGATGAAAGCGAAGTTGAAGTCTTGGATGGCACAAAAGGGAAAGTAGATGGGTAAGAAGAGCTTCTCCTGACGCTGCTTTTCTCTCTGGGGAGAGGGGGGGCAGCCCTGAAGTCGTGAGTACACTCTGCACCTTCCGCCTGGGGAGGGCTGGAGAGAGGGATTTCAAACTGACGTAAGCGAGTGCTCTTGAGGCAAAACAAGAAAATATTGCCCGGACCCCACAGCTGAGCCCAGCTGGGCCAGGAGATCTCTCAGACATCCTACTGTGGCTTTTTCCCCTGCGCCTCTTGGCTCTTCTGGGTGTCGCGTCCTTCATTGCTGTCTTCGTCTCCCCTTCTCAGGCCGAAGCTGGAGGTGTCTCGTGTGTCCAAGAGGAGAATGTTCGCCCTCTTCCAGCAGTTGTGCGCCAAGAACGACCGCAGAGACCTGCAGAACCTCTCGGTGTACTCAGACGCGAAGGAGGCGGCCACAGCCTACCAAGAGGCCAAGCAGTGCTTCTTCAGCGCGCTGGAAGAGATGGGCTACGGCAGCTGGATCCGCAAACCCCAGGAGGAAGATAATTTCTCATTTTCTGATGCATAATGAGATGCTCTGCGTTGGGGAGGTGGGGTGTGAGTGTGACCCGGCCTGGGCGTACGCGTCCTTCTCTCGGCACCTTCTTTTTTTGAGGTGGAATCAGGAACGTGCAGCAGTTTTCCCCGTAGGCACGGCTGTCTCCTCTCTGCTGGTGTTACTCAGAGACCCTGCCCTTTCTCCCTGTTTAAAACACGCATGAAAATTGTCTCTTTTTTTAAGCTAGGGCAGGTTTGCTTTTATGTTTTCCTCTCCTCTTTTTTTTTTTTTTNTTTTCCCCCCTCTTTTTTTTTTTTTTTTTTTTTTTTTTTTTTAAAAGAAGGCACAAGAAACCAGAGCAATTCTCCAACTACAAGCTCCAAACCTTTGGACCATGCACTGCAGTTCCCTCCCGCAGGTTTTGAGGCAAATTCTCTCTTTTGAGAGAAGAAGAAAAGCTGAGTGTCTGGTTCTGTGTGTCTCTGTCAGAGGGTGGCTGGGAGCCCGTCTGAGCTGGGACACGGGACTGATCTCGGCAGAGCCAGCGTAACATTCCACATTAATAATAATAATAATAAAAAAGACAATTTCTCTATCACGGCTGTCTCCGTGCCTTGGGGGGGTGGGGGTTAATTCCTGCGGAGTGAAAGGGGGGCCCTGAGCAGAGCTGGGTGGGGTTGGGAGAGGAGCAGAGGTGAGTGCTCATTTGCTAAATGAGGAGTGATCCCTGGTAGAACTCCTATGAGTTAAACCTCTTGCCTTACGTTGGGCAGGATTGGGTCCTCGGGGGCTGGAATGTAACCTGAAATGATGGGGCTCCGTCCCCAGTCTCAGTCTCTGGGGTGGGGGGTCTCCTCTCCGGTCCTGGGAGGTCACGTGAGAGGCTGGTGGTGGCTGAGGCCATGGTGTGGGTCTGCTTGTCTGAGCAAAACCACGCACCAGACGCACTTGTAGGAGGTGAGAGTCACAGAACCGTAGAATGGTTTGGGTGGGAAGGGACCTTAAAACTCATTCCCTGCCCTGGGCAGTGACACCTCCCACCAGCCCAGGTTGCTCCAAGCCCCCTCCAACCTGCCCTTGAACCCCTCCAGGGATGGGGCAGCCACAGCTTCTCTGGGCAACCTGGGCCAGGCTCTCACCACCCTCACACCAAAGAACTTCTGCCCCACATCTCAGCTCCATGTCCCCTCTTTCAGCTTCAAACCCTTCCCCCTCGTCCCATCGCTCCCCTCCCTCATCAAGAGTACCCCCCAACTTTCCTGGAGCCCCTTGAGGGACTGGAAGGGGCTCCAAGGTCTCCCTGGAGCCTTCTCTTCTCCAGGCTGAACCCCCCCAATTCTCTCAGCCCCCCCTCCCAGCAGAGGGGCTCCAGCCCTCCCAGCATCTCCCGGGCCTCCTCTGACCCTGCTCCCACAGCTACATGTCCTTCTGATGTTGGTGGCACCAGAGCTGGAGGCAGCACTGGATGTGTGTGTGGGGTCTCCCCAGAGCAGAGGGGCAGAATGCCCCCCCCCAAAGTAAAGAAGCTGTTCCCATCCAGCAGCAGGTTCATCAGATGTTGCGGATCCTCTTTCCCAATGCTCAGCTTGTGCTGGCTTGGCCTGGGATGGGACAGTTGACACCAGTGGGATCAAAGAAACCGGGAAGGGTTCATGTGGAGGAGGATTCCTGGGGCTGGGAGAGCCTGGATCAGGCAATGAGGCCCCAGCTCTGTCTGTCCCCCTGTCCCCATGCTTCAGGAGGGGATGCAGGTGGGCACTGCGCTGTGGTGGAGCGGGTTCAAGGTGGGCTGAGGGGCTGTTGCGGGCACTGCCTGCGGTGACAAGCTGCAAGGGATGGCAACGGCCTCAGCATCCTGGTGCCAGCAATGGCATGAGGACGGGTCTGGGGGCTCCTCCATCTGCAGTGACCCCTCCATCACGCTACCGGCTGCTCGGGGTGCTGTGCTTGGGGCTCCCACATCCTCCTGCTCTCCCGGGGTGCAGTGGGACCCCCCCCCTGGTTCTGTCCCGCACTCGCCGGGGCTGCACCCACAGCAGAGGGGTTGCAGGGGACGAAACAGGACAATCCCTGCCACGGGGCTGCTTTAGGGGCAAAACTCTTAACATTTAAGCCTTGGGGTGCCCCCCATGCACACTTCCCAAGAGGAGGGTGTCCAGGAGCAGCCACTGGAGCAGCCGGGGATTTCCCTGGCCAGGCGAAATGCTGAGATTTAAATTAATTTCTAGCCTGTGGCTTCCCCCGGGGCTGTGTGTGCCACCAGCCCCCAGCCTTGCCGCACACAACCCCCCCCCCGGCAGGAGGGGATTAATGGTATTTACAGCTGAGGCTCCAGTTCAGTTTTCCCCAATAAGGCCAATTCCTGCCTGCGAGGAAGCGCGGAGGAAGCGCTGCCGGAGCGGCCGGGGCTCTGCCAGCCCCACACACCCACTCCCCTCTGCCCCCCGGACCCGGCTGCTCCCAGCTCCACCTGCAATCTATTCCTGATTTCCTTTTCCTCCCCCAATTCCTGCAGGGAGCTGGGGGTTCAGCAGGGGCCAGTGGCAATGCCGGAGCGTGGGGCAGAGCCTGGCACTTGCTGCCCGGGCCCTGCCTGCAGGTAGGACCTAAAAATAGCCTCCTCCTGCCTCCTCCATGTGCTCACCTCCAGGAGCCAGAGCAGAGCAGCCCCATCCTCCTCCCCACGCGTCGCTGCGGCTCCCCCTGGCCCCCTCCAGCCCCAGGGGCAGCGCTGGGCTCCAGCAGAGCTGGTGGCTGCCCCCAGGGCTGGGGCACCAGCCCCACATGGCCCAGGGGAGGAGATGCGGTGAGTGGATGGTGCTCCTGGCAGCGTGGGAGGGAGCCGGGCGCATCCCCGTGGGGCCGGTTTCATGCCACCAGGACGCTCCCTCCCTCAGCAATTGGGATTCTCCCTCTTCCAGAGTCCATCCCTCCCCAGCCTCTTACTTTGGGGGAGCTGGAACTCCCCCAGCCCTGCCCACATCCTGCTCTCCCCTGCCTGTGGGGAGCGGTGGGGGATGAAATGACACTAAAATGAACCAGCCCCCTCCTGTGTGAGTATTTATTGGTTTGCAGTGGCTGCCTGGAGACCAGCACCCGGCCCCCGGCTCGGCAGTGGGGAGAGGGTGTGGAGCCCGCAGTCCCTCGCTGTCCCCGGGGTTGGGGGGAGGCCAGGCGGCCGCCCTGGCACTATTTGGAGGTGGGGGTGCCCTGGCCGAGCTGCAGCAGAGAGTTGGTGGCGTAGTTCTGGAAGAGGGGCTGCAGGAACATGCCGACAGTGCCGAAGACGCAGACAAAGACGAAGATCCACAAGAAGAGGCGGTCGATGACCATGGCCACGTACTTCCAGTCCTCGCTCACCTACGGAGGCCGGGAGAGAGGCCGGGTCAGGTCGGGGCCTCCGGCATCACCCAGTGCTGGATGTGCCATTTCTGGCAGGACAGGGAGCTCGGTGGCTCCGCAGAGCCCCGAACCCACTCCCTCAGCACTGCAGCTCCCGGGGCTGCCTGCCAGCCCCCCCCCGTGGGGCTCGCTGCCGCCCGTGCCGCTGAGCCCAAGGAAACTCATCTCCTCAGGGAGCTGGGCTGGGGGGTTGCAGCGTCCCCTGGCCCTGCAGCCCCAGCCAGGGCTGGCTCCGCTGAAATCTGCAGCCTCACGGAGCCGCGCAGGGTCAGGGCTCCCAGGAGACTCCCGGGATTCCAGAGCAGCTGATTCAGGCTGTAGCCGCAGTGGTGAGTTGGGAGCCCACCGCCTGGGGGTCTGCAGGCATGGGCCTGGGCAGGGACCCCCTTAGTGCTTGTGCAAGTCCCTGACTGCATGGGGGCACATGCTCTGCACCCCAGAACCCTGCCTGCACCCCGAAGCCCTGCCTGTACCCCACATCCCCCGCCTGCACCCCACATCCCCTGCCCACACCCTGCGGCCCAGTTTGCATCCTGCAGCCCTGGCCGCACCCCGCATCCCCCGCCTGCACCTCAAATACCCTGTCTGTATCCCACAGCCCTTCCTGCACCCCACATCCCCTGCCTGCACCTCAAATCCCCCACCTGTATCTCACAGTCCTTCCCACACCCCACATCCCCTGCCCGCACTCCACATCCCTTGCCCACACCCTAAATCCCCTGCCTGCACCTTGCAGTCCTGCCCCTACCCCTCAGCCCTGCCTGCGGCCCTGCCTGCCCTGACTCACGCTCTGGTCGTCGTCCTCGCTGCGCATGTGGTCGGCGATGAAGCGCACGCCATCCACCGCCTC
>VXAK01016847.1:0-37206 GCA_013399435.1 Arenaria interpres | reverse complement strand
TCAGAGGCAATGGAGCACTAGGCCTAAGTTATGATGTGACCTAATGGGAAACACAGTAAAAATTGAACGTAAGTGCAAATTTGCTCTAGAGATCCAGTGAACTGTCTTCAATACAGAAGTACAATCTTTTTCCCTTAGGATTCTGAAGCAAGAGGTTTTTCTTCCCGTCTTTCCTTTATGTATGGTAAAATCTAGGTTGTTATACTGACTGGATTATATATTTTAATAGTATGCAGACATCGAATACAATTTGAATTATATCAAAGGTATGTATTCTTTTATAGTCCAATAAAAAGTCCTTAAGTATCTGTATAGATTTTTCTTGGCTTTCTCGGTACTTAAATCCTAATGGCTATTTCTGTTATAAATATTTAATACATTGTATATTATTTAATTTATTATCTTTGATTATTGCAGTAGACTTTCACAAAAATGAACCCACAGATTGTAAATTTGTTCAGTTCTTGGCATTGGCTTTGTTTTTTCTACAAAATACTGGCATTGTCCGGGGTTCTTGATCAAAAAACTCCCCTTTTCTAATTTCCGGAGTCCTTCACTTCTTCACTTTTCATGTCAGTTGTGTGACTCTTTAAAAGCAGAGCTACTGTGGTAAGCACTACAGTTAAAAGGAGCCAATGCAGTGTGCAGAAAAATAGTATACTGAGTGCCAAAGTCTATTGCGTTTTCTTACTAAGGAAGAGAACCGTGAGACCCAGCAGAAATTGTTATTTCTGTTTGAGGTGTATCCTTCCAAACAATAAATGATAAAATGCGTCTGCCCAACTGAATCTTAGTTCAGTTGAGCATAGATCTCTCTAATGAAATCTGAAATTAAAGAATACAATGTCCTGACAAGTTGGAAGTGACAGAATGCAGGTCCTGCTGTTGTTGCTGCCTTAATTACTCAGGCTTAGTGATGACTACATTACAACCCCATATGACTTTCTCAAAAATAGATCAAATGAGTGAAAGGAATAATTTAATTCCTTGACTTGATTCTGAAGATTTTTCTTCTCCCTCTACCTCAGGATATGCTTGTGTGCAGTTTCAGCCTAGCAACTCAGGTGCAGTTTAATATATTAGTAGCTGAAATCCTGGCATCTGAAAACGATATCCAAGTCTGCATGTTTTTTACACTGTTATCCTCTCAATTTATGTGCACATGTCAAGTTACAACTCAGTCCTGAGGCTAAATTTATTACTGCTCATAAAGCCATGTGTTATATCCTAATTTCTTAGAGATCCCAGATATTGAGAAGAAGAGTGTAGTGTTGATGCTTATGGCATTTTACAAATTAGGAAATGTATGGTGTAAGCAAAAGCTCATTGTAAGGGGTTTCCATTGACTTAGACTCTTATCAAGCACTTGAGGATGAAAAGGACCTGCCATCACCAATCACTCTCCTTGTGGGGTGGAATGATTTATAGCTTATTTGTGATTTCCCTTGTTTCCAGGTAGTCTCTCTAAAGCATATAAACATGGTGAGCTATAACAAAGGCTTTGAGAAGTATATCTGTGAAAATAAAGTGTCTTTATTCTCAGCTAAATGACAACCACTACATGCAGCTCAGATTGTTTCACTGAACATGTTAAAAGGAAGTATCCACTTTAGCAAAGGGAATATTTCTGTAACTGTAAAATAGTTAGATCCCTTTTTATACAAAATTCTGTTGTTGGATCTAGAGAAAATACTGAACGTGATACTGAACAAAAAGTGAGGTTATTTGAAAGAATACTTTTAAATATTTCAAACATTCAGTCTTACGTGTGTTTGTAGCTAATGTGAAATGAAAATTTTCCACTTGAAGTATAGCTCATAAATGAGAAGCGCTAGGATTTTCCTTATTCTTAGTATCTGATAAAATTGTCCCTTTGATGTCAGCCTTCTACTCATGTTTTTACTGAATTGACAATATTCTTCAAAAATTCACAGACTTTGGAATATAACCACAGGTTCTTCAGCATGCTGATCTAACTCACATGCAGCGGTAGTCATGATACCTGTTATAATTCTTGCTAACTCAAAGCAATCTTAGTATTGGAATCTTTGTCCATATCCATCTTTGAGAACAAGTAATAGGCATATAAAAAGTTTTGAATCATGTACCATATTAGTTATGAGGAATGATTTTCTAGTTAAGACTTTGTACCGGGATTCATAAGGTGTGAGTTCGTTTCTTGGCTCTTCCATGTGCTTGCTGTGCTTTATTCAATTTTTTTTAATCGGCATTTTAAAGACAAGTAATGAGGGTTGACGTTGCCTAAATCATGTTGACATTTACTATTTCAGTCTATACTACTTGTCTTTTCATTTGTCCTTATCAGCATATTTTACGGCAAGAGACAAAATTGCTAAGATATTGATGTATCATTGTAATAGAGAAGTAGTGCAGATGTAAACTATGTTCTCAAAAGGTTATTAATTAGAAATGTGTTTAGCAAATATATAGTCTGAATTTATACATGTAACTTCTCTAACTTACTTCGTAAACCTTGACATTTGTGTCTCAATTATGGCTGTGTAAAATATGGAACAATAATCTTTATTGTCTCATTGACACAGTCAATCAAAGGGTAGGCATGTATCTGAAGTGTAAGAATTTAAAGAGGCAAACCTCTGATTTTACTGTTATTACAGACAGTATGTAAGAAAAAGAAAATTGCTGTTTCTTAAGTATTCTATACATGCTTAAAACTATAATCACAAGTATATTCTGAAACAGTTTATTTAAATAGTTCACATCAAAACCAAATCATAGCCCAGAAGAAGCCTTTATATATAAAATGAAAGGCATATTTCTTGTATTTACCTGAGAATCCCCTCTGTGAAGGGAAAACATGAGAATCTCTGAAACTGTTAATTTTCAGAAAAAGACATCTGTGACCACTAATGCAAGAGCTGGGCCCTAGAATTTTTGGACCATATGCTTTGATTTACCTTCATGTTTATGGATGTGTGGATGATGACACCATTAATATTTATTCAAATATTAGAAAGTCACCAAGAACAAAATTAGCACTTAAAAAACATTTTCAATAGTATTTAGATTGATGTCCACCAATATATATTGTTGTTTCAGAATTGTTTTTCTTAACTTGAAGTTTCAGCCTTCCAGTGTTAGATTTACATTCTCTTTTCCTGCACACTATCGTCCTATCAGAGGAAGGCCACAAAGATGATCAGAGGGCTGGAGCGCCTCTCCTATGAAGGCAGGCTGAAAGACTTGGGGTTTTCAGTCTTGAGAAGGCTCTGGTGAGACCTTATAGCAGCCTTCCAGGACCTGAATGGGGGCTACAGGAAAGGATGGGGAGAGACTGTATATCAGAGAGTGTAGTGATAGAACAAGGGGTAACACTTCTAAACTGAAAGAGCGGGGATTTAGATTAGATATCAGGAAGAAATTCTTTCCTGTGTGGCTGGTGAGACACTGGAACAGGTTACCCTGAGAAGTTGTAGATGACCCATCCCTGGAGGTGTTGAAGACCAGGTTGGAAGTGGCTTTCAGGAACCTGATCTAGTGGGAGGTGTCCCTGCCCAGGGCAAGGGGGGTTGGAACTAGAAGATCTTTAAGGTCCCTTCCAACTCTAAACATTCTATGATTCTATTATCTTGCTGGATATCATTAAATCTAAGTAGGACAATTAAGTCCAAAACTATTCCTATCAGTATATGTTTTCATTCCTATAAGATGGATTCATAGCCTGAATTCAACATAGCTATATCTTTTCAAGGTACTGAGGACGCTTTTATGTAGAAATAACAGACCCTGCATTCCATCAGGCCTAAATATTTTAAATATTTTTTAAGAGGTTGATCTTGAAAATATAAGGACAGAGATGATATCCTGGCCTCATTAAATTCAGTGGAAGTAGGATTTCATTCTGCTGTTTCAACCCTATGGAATCCCTTTTCTTTCCCATTTGTATTTTAATCAAGTTACTGATTTGAAATCAGATCTACATAAAGAAAGCACATTATGACCAGCCAGTATTATAATTCATGGATACAATATTTAATCTTACCCTTTAGTTTGACCAAAAGCTCATTTTCTACCAGATGATCTCAAGTCAAAATGGGTCAGTTGGCATAATAAAGATATAATCAGGCACTGTTAAAAATACCTGAAGATTTCAGTTCTGAACAGAGCTGTAAGCTTCTTTCTTCCACTTTCACAACATAAATCATTTATGTTATCCAGGTGTGATGAATATTAAATGATCTATGGAAGAAATCATATTAACAGACTTCTTTTATTATTAGAACGACTACAGGGAATTATGGTCAGTCACTTGAGTGAAAGATGTGTAAAGCAAAATAATAAAATATGAAGATTGGATAATAAATCATTTCAATCAGGTTTGAAAGTAGTAAACATACAGAAGCTAAAAAGCTAGCACTTTGACTAATGGAGCCGTGAATTTCCTACTCCTTGAGGGCTCAATTCTTCCTTCTACTGGACACATACAATTGCAAACATCATGTCGTTCTATGAAAATACATCAATACATTGAGAAATACACCTACTTTATTTTTCACCCTTGGGAATTCACCTTGAATTACAAAAGGATGCCAATTTGGAGTCCTCTCAGATTCTTGTGACAAAAATCTTATCCTACCCAGTTATTTCCTTAATGAAATCTCACAGTCAGTGTTGTTTTAACTTGATGGCTACTAAGCAGATTAATTTCCAAGGAAAGGTAGTACTTCTGTCTGATATGTAGTACGTAAAAGATAACATTCTGGTTTTCCTCCTTGTCATGACAAATTCCTAGATCAGGATGAGACGCTATGTTCAGAACATGCTTAATCCTCTGATTCTATTCTTTTGATGTGCATTATATAAATACTGTATAATGCATAATTGAAATGATATGGTTGTTTGGCACAGTAGTGGCAAACTTTAAATCATTGGTGTATCATCTGCTCTGATCCTTATCTTTAAAAATGCTGGTCGTTTCTTGTATGACAGTATTTTAACTATAAAAGTGGTTAACGACAACTTTAGCCTCCTTTGTAACTGCTTTAAAATCTATGACACAGAAAGTTTACTAGGTTTAATTACTGTTATTAAATACTAAATGTGCCTAAAATATCATTACTTTCATATTTTTTCTTGGTTTGTGAGTTGCAATCTCTGCTTTGTGACCTATTATTTAACAGTTTCTCTATCTTCCTTCCGCTCAAATAATTTTACTTTCTTTTTTTAATTTATTTTTCCACAGCCTGAAGAAAACTCAAAATAAAATGGGAAAATATTATTAGAATTGTCACTTTGAATCAAAATTTCCATTCCCCAAAAGCATTTTTAAGGTGAACTTTATTTTTGTTTTTCTTACTGAGCTCACATTTTCCAGATAACACAGGAAAAGGGGTTGTCGGCTTCTTTTCCAGTTTAGAGTAATAACGGATTGCAAGAAGCGGAAAGCTAAGTACCGAACTGTTCTGCATTAACTTGACCTAGACTAATGGCAGGTCAAAAATGACAAATCCCACCCCATCAGTGACCTCGAACAAGTAAGGTTTTACCCAAATCCCTGGAAAGTGCTTAAGGATGCCATGTGTTACAACAATGTGTTTATTGCCTGGCGATCATCAATGGGCTGAACCTGCTTGTGAACCTTAGGTTTATTTATTTATTTATTTATTTTTGTGGGAACAACATTGCCTACTAAAAATATGTTCTTAATGTGTTTTCTTAGAAGGATTGACTTGTGCTCGATCCAGTCAGGAGGCCTAGTCCAATGAGCTAAGCACACGTCTGGGAACTGAAGGGGGTATACTTAGGACTTTTACTCTGACTTGTATTACAGTTCTAGAAGGAACATATACTTCTTTATGTCTCACTTATTTCCAGTCTGAGAAACAGGCTATTGTCTTACTGGCTGTTTAATGTTTTGTCTGATGTTGGCAAACAAGTTTTCTCAGTGGTGTAAGTATATGGAATAGAAAACATTATATACTTACCCTTTTTCTCTCCTAGCCCTCTAGAGACCCACCCTGAGATGGCCCATTTTGTTTCCTTTGCTGTTTCTATGCCTTTATTTCTTTGTCTATGCCTTTATTTCCTACTGCCTTATATTAAGGCAGAAGCTCAGTTTATAAATGGAAAATAAAGCATTCATGTTGAATGAAAAGGCTATAAAATGTCTGGGAGAGAAAGCCCAGAATGTATGAGCTTTTTCTGAGGATGTCCATCAATGTCCTCATATTACCTAAGGCCTTTAACAGTTGCATTTTTGGCATGAAAATAGAGTCTATCCTTCCTGAATAATTATGATGGGAGTATCATCACATGTAAGGCAATTTTTGTCATTCACTTATTCTTAGAAAGATGTTTGAGATCTTTAGTCATTCACGGTTCTACTTCCTTCATAATTTTTCTTACCTTTCTGTTTTTATTTACAGCCCAAAGTGATTGTGATTTTTTCAGACAACTGCCTGTGGCTCTTTCACAAGTGACCTGTAATGTCTTATTATTATTTAGTCAATTCATAGTATAACAGCCAAGTATAATTTGTGTTTACATCTCAAGAAAATACAAGACTTGTTACCCCAGAAGAACTAAGAGACCAAAAATAGACAAATGTCTTTGAGTTTCATTAATGGAAGACAGTAAGAGTTTGATTTAAAATAATTGTTTCATATGCCTTTTGATTTTTCATTAGTCGTTATCTTTGTGTCCTTTGTACAAACGACTACAAGAAAGACATAATTTATGTGCAGCAACTGTTGCCTTTTACTAGATAGAATATTTGAGACATTACATCTAATAATGTTCCTATCAGCTAAGGTGTAAATTACCGTTTCTTGCATCTTGGAGGTAGAATTCAACAGGTACTCAGGTACAAGCCAGGTAAAAATTTCTGACCAATACTGAAACCATCAACTGATACCTAAAAGAGAAGTAGTAGCTCTTCCTAGAAAGTGTCAGAGGGAGGTAAAAGTGGAGGAGTGTCATTTGATGGAGAGAAAGTAAGTGTTGATAGACAGACGTAATGGCAGAACTGAAATATGGGTCCTATTTGGTATTTTATCGTATTTGTGGGCTTTTCTTTTAAAAAAAGAAATCCTGTGATAAACTGAAGTAAATGACTATTTGAAAGATGGTGCAAACCAATTATATCTAAGTGTGTCTGGGGTGAGCAGTCATCCTCATATAATTCCATAGCAAGCAGCCTCAAGGTGTGTGTTCTAAAGAGAAAAGGACATGCCTCTTAGAAAAGTCTAAATCAGTTAAACTCTACGTAACAAGTCTTTCATGGACAACAAAACCTAGTGTAGCTCTTGTACTCCTGCTGAAGAAGATAGATAGCTTTAGAGCTGGGAAAGTAGCTGGTGGGCAATATGCACTAGAAGGTCAACTGCAGCTTGGTTGAGGCCTTATGACTAAACAGGATAAATCTTCAGACTTTACAAGCTTTATGGGTTACCGTAGCAAGAAGGGAGAACTCCAGTGCTACTGTTTTTGATTGTTGGGAAAGAGGAAGCTGGTTATTGACTGTTACCTTCTTTTTCCTTCCTTGGACATTTTCTTCTTTTCTTCAAGTAGTACTTTCTTAAGCTATTTTAGAGTACAACAGTATAGCTGAGCCTTGAGACACTTCAGTTTAATTTGGGGTATATTTTTCAATTGAGCATTCATTTTTGATCCTCGGAATTGAACTCTGCCGTTTCTGCTTCCAGTTGGAAGAGGGGTGTGCTGAAAAGAAATCTAAATCCTTTCACTGCATTTTCTTGCTTTCAGACATCCACCAGTAAAAAGTTTGCAGTTTATAGCCTTAGGTAAAAAGGTTTATACTTTTTTCTCTTTCTCCAGTTAATTTTTCTGTCTACTATTAAGACATTCTTGTTCTTCCTCCTTGTTTGTTAACAGGTCTATACTAGCGCTAACAGCTAACATCCCTGACTTACCTTCAGTGTTTAGTTCGTACAATAATTTCCCAGCAGAGAGCAAAGGAGAAATCAGACAACGAAATTTTAGTCTTGTAAGGTTGTACCACATGAGTCAGAACCAATTGTGGCTGATGACTACTTTAAAGGAAACTGTATAAAATGTAAATACACTGTGAACTGAATGAAACAGAGAAGAGCAGCAAAACAGCTCCCTTCTGCTGAGGGAGTTTTGTCCGAGTCATTCGAGCTCCATACTAGGTAAATGGCTAATATGTTTTGTGACCTTGTCTCTGTTCACTTTTTGCAAATGAATAGCTTTCTCAGGTATCTGTTAAGCTATTCTTACAAAATTGCTTGTTTCTGTCGCTTTTTTAAAATCCATTCAGAAGTTATTTTTCTTTTTTAATACTTATGCTTTTTCCTCCCTTGAACAGTGTTCTGTTCTAGGAGCTGTTCACAATTTTTACCTTTGCTTTGATCTTCTTCAGTCCTTCCTTGTGCATTTGATTTCTAGTTTTCACTTTTCCTGTCAAATCACAGTTCTCTGTAGCAGCACTCACCACTGCAGATCCTGGATACAAGGCCTCTTCTGTCAGAATGAAATTAATATAAGCCTTTTTATAACTAATCGTGTAATTTGATGAGGGCCTGGAAATGAAATTACCCTCTTTGTAACATTCCTGTATATGACACATTCACTACTTCTATAATGCCTTCTTTTCCCTTTGCCAAAAAGTAGTTTTCAGAACTTGAGAAATCACTGGTACTGAAGCATCTAACTATTGCATTGCAGAACCCCATAGCGGTCAGAAAGATAACACTGCTCTCCTTTGGTTAAGGGGATCCATTTAAAATCCCATCAGTATGCCAGTATTCTATTTCCCTGTAGTCTCCTTCATTAATAATAATCTATTTCATTGTAATTCATAACAACAGAGTAACTGTGGATCCAACTTTTCAGTAAGACCAACTTCGCTCTTCTGGCACTTGATTCTCTCCCGCTCATGACAGCAAGGTTCAGCAACTTACAAGATAAAGCCTTTACAGAGGGAGTGTAGCTGTTTCTTGTCTAGTGAGCTGAGTATGTGAAATTAATATTTGCTTTCATATACTTCATGTTTGCAGGAAATGTTGAAATGCTAGAAAGATTAATTTTCTCAAAAGAAATTGAACCTAAGTTAATATCTTTAGCTTAAATATATGGATAAAACATGTATATTTGTTTAAGCAAATACACTTTATATACATATTTATATATATAATCCAACATAAATATATATACTCTAAGAAATACCCCATAGCCTTGTCTTAGAGGAGTATAAATGAAAAGTAGCAATCCATAAAGGGTTGTTTCATAGGACAGAAATAAAGTGTCTAGTTCACGAATACATCATTAAGATACCGTTGCAAAATTTCTCTTGAAAAACTAAGTTGGTCAGATACTTGAGTATTTATTTTTAAATAAAAAAAAATGTGTGGGTTTTTTTAAGTGCCATCTGTGGGTTTTTTAATGTTCTCTAGCTACATCATGATACTGAATCTATAGAAAAAAGAAGTAATTACATCATTGTACAAAGGGTCTTGGAGGACATCACACAGGATAAGGGAATAAAAAAAAAAAAATAGAACACCACATAAACATAGCAATTTAGTGACTTCATTCCAGGTTGGCTATCCTGTTAATATTTATCCATTAACAAGAAATACCAACAAACCATCTATATTTTGCTTTCTGGCTACAAATCTATGTGATCTTTTCGTGTGTTATGAGTGTTTCCTTTTCAAAACTACTAGATGGAGACTCCAAAGCTCTGGAGTCACAGTGGAGAACTTCTGAAGCTGCTGTCCTATATTTCTGAGTGGAATAACACCTACGCATACACTGGCATCGTATTCTACTGTCAGAACATACTATAACAGTGTCATTTTTAGTGTTATTTTTGCTTCACTTAATACCAAGTAGAACTGTACTTTTGTTCATTAGTTTTACATTGAAAACCCAAACAGGGTAGTTGGGGGTGATGATTTCATAGCCTGTCTAAGCCATCTGTTTCAATACTTTGCAATCCCAGCTGTCTTCCCTGTCCAACTAGAGACCTTTGTTTTTCATCTTAGCCTGTGTTGACAGGAAAATCAGCTTATTTTCTTCTTCTTTTCAGGTATTTTCTGTGTATCTGGAGTTTTACACTGCACCTCTTCTCCCTAGATTAAGCAAATCTTGTTCCTTCAAACCATTCTTACATCTTATGTTTGCAGGTTACTTATTATTCTTGTTGCATTCCTTGTATTTTCTTCAGTTGGTCTACCTATTGCTTAAGCTGGACACAGTCTGCAGCTGAGATCCTATAAGTACCACATGTAGTGAATGGATTACTTTGCTTTTCCTATGTCCCACAATGTTTTGCCTTTCTGTCAGAAGGGCAGTATTCTTGACTTTTTTTATAGTTGTGATAAAATACCTGTTTTGAAGAATTGCCTATGGACAAGTAGAGATCTTGCATTTATCTATACAGATTGCTTCCAAAAATCTCATAATTTATTCTAATTCTGTCTTCTGATAGGTTTTTCAGCCTTCAAAGAGTGGTGTTGTCTGGGAGCTTACTAAATATATGATTCATCATTGAGGTTGACATATTTTAAGATAGGCTGAGGAAAACAGCTCTGGCTCAAAGTCACCTCATCTTTGCAAGTAAACAGTCCAATTTTGTATGTGCCTAAGTGCAACAGTAATTAAAATCATTAGTGGAATGTAATAACAATCCTCAAGTGATTAGATATTTGTGGGATAAGGTTCATAAAGACTGACGATAGAATGACAATAATAGCTTTTTTTGTTAATGATACATATTTATATATTCGATAAGTTTACCACTAACACGTTTGTAAGAGTCACATCAAAGAGATCCAAATAAAGATTACACTAAAAGTAGCCCAGCAATAGCAAGATTGACTTAAAAGACTTGTGCATCATCACATAGGCAATATTATGTTCACAGTGGTAGAAAAGTCAGTACTACAGTAGGTCATTCAGCTGCCTAGTGTTCCTGAGGGAACTGGGCATGTTTAGTTTGGAGAAGAGGAGGCTGAGGGGAGACCTCATTGCCCTCTACAACTACCTGAAAGGAGGTTGTAGAGAGGTGGGTGTTGGCCTCTTCTCCCAAGGGAATAATGACAGGACCAGAGGAAATGGTCTGAAGTTGCGTCAGGGGAGGTTTAGATTAGACATTAGGAAGAATTACTTTACTGGAACAGCCTGCCCACGGAGGTGGTGGAGTCACCATCCCTGGAGGTATTTAAGAAACGTGTAGACGTGGCTCTTCAGGGCATGCTGTAGTGCCTGAGATTATTGGTTTGTGGGTGCGTGTGATGTGGTGGGGTGTTGTGTTTTGTGGTTTGTTTTTTGGTGGTTTTTTTTTTTGTTTGTTTGTTTGTTTTTTTCAAGGTTGGACTCGATGATCTCAGAGGTCCCTTCCAACCATGGTGATTCTGTATCTATAACAATGTTACGCTTAAGAGCAAAGTTTCAGAGGTCTCTTAAAAGTATGTCTCCTTAATTCATAAACACGTATCTTTTGGAAGTTAACCCAGTAAAATCTGTTTACTAAACTAGCCAGTTTGCAAAGCTGTTTTAAAATCATTCACTAAATGCTCATAATAATAATCATATGTGATCAGTCATTGTACATATTGCATTGACATATTTTTATGGGTTTTCTAATTCACTTGCAGTTATTCAATAAATTATTTGGATTAGATTCACCTACAGTACCAACTGCAATGGGATTCTGCTCTTTCTTGGAGGTTGGGAGATACTCAACCTCTTGTGTATCTAGTTGACAATAAATAATCAAACAATGATATGATGGTGTGGTTATTCAGGGAAAAAGAAAGAAAGAAAAGAAAGAGAGAAAGAAAAGAGAAGGAAGGGAAGGAAGGCAGGCAGGTAGGAAGGCAGGCAGGAAGGAAGGAAGAGAAGTGTAATGGTGCTAGAAAGAGTCATGTTGAACATGTAAGTTTGAGAGGACTTTTTAGAAGCCTGCAGAATATGACAAGCGTGAAATTTGTTGTGGTCATGGACTATGATGTCTAGCATCTACAAAGCTGAAAGTGTTAATGAGACAGAATTTACTGAGACCTTTAAAACTGAGTTCCTGAGACTTCTCTATTTGATGTATAAAATAAGATAAAAGAAGTTTCTGTTGAATTGTGCAGATCAATAGATAGCTGTTATAAAGTATAGAAGACAACTGTTTTATAGACAGCTGAAATTACAAAAACAAACTTATTTCATGTTGACCAGTCATTTACAGGTAACAACTTAATTACAACCAAAAATAAACAATTACCCTGCATTTGAATCTACAGTGGACAAATAAAAAGCTTGTTTCCACTCTGAGTGGTTAAATATTACCTACATATGCGTAAGCATATAGAATCTATCTACTTGTATATGAACTTGTTGAAGAACAGCATTTTGAACTGATAAAAAAAAGCAGCTATCCTTCTCTTATGCTACTTTGGGCAGAGTCTATTTGTTCAGTCATGTTCCTCTTCACCTCTTTAATCTTTAAAATGTTTGAACGTTATTAAATGCTGAGAACTCTTTCTCTTATCCCATATGTTGATATTAGGATCATCCATACATAAATCTGTGCAAACTGCTCTTAGATGATTATGAATATCTGAAACTGCATCCTGTAAATAAAAGTGTCATGGGAAACAAAAGAATAGTTGAAAATTGATGAAAATATTTATTTGAAGGTAACAAATTTCTGAACAATTTATTCAGGCACATTTAGATATATTTTTTCCCTTCAGAGAATCTCAGATATGGAGGTAGATACAGATTCAGCTATAAACGTGAGCATACATACAGGGATGTCAGTTGGATTTTGAACTGTTAACAAAGAAATTGCAGTTTTTCTCAGTCTCATCTGGAAAACTTGCTTGCCAACAGAGAAAGCTTTCTGAATGTTTACCAGGGTTGATGATTTCACTGTCTCAGAGCTGATTCAAATGAAACCATTGCATAGTATAAACACTTTTATCTGCAAAGCATCCTAAGGATCATATCTTGTATTTCACAAGAATTAGCTGAGCTCCAAGTCGTGCAGCAAGTATAAAACCCTATGCAATCAACTAGGTCTGTATCAGCTTCAGAAGTACCTGACAAATGCAATAAATTACTGGTAATGGCTTCATGGAACATAAATTGAATAACCACATACTTTTAGTTACTTAAGTGTAGTGCTCTACTCTGTAGTCAGCTGTCCATTTATTGTATCTTAACTCATTCATGATTGGTAATACAGAGATAAACACAAGACAGAAAGCTACCATTTCAGTAAAAGTTCTAATATTCTTGTAAAGGGTTAGAAGGGAACAAATCCAGGCATAGTGCCAATTTTCCTGTTACATGTTTACTGTAGCTCTTTCATCAGTGAACCATAATATCAGTATGTTGGTCCATTACTTTCATGGAATCTGCTTTTCTGTGTTTATAAATGGTTAGGGACAAAATTCATCCCATTGGAAACCATCAGGGATGAACATGGACCTGCTGACAATTCTCTTAGGTCTAAAGTATAAGTAGTTTCAGTGGAAATTAAGCTGGGTTTTTATTTATACAATCAGGAAACCAATATATGTGTTGTGTTAAATTTGTATTTTCTAAGAGCGTTCAGGTTGCATAGCTTTTCATGAGGCTTCAAGGGAGTTCTGTGTTGTCTCTCTAAAGTTCTCCTTGTTTTCTCTCTTTTTTGGCTCTAGTCTCAAATATCTGTGAGCAAAAAGGTGGAGCACAGCTTATACTTAGAGGAATGAATGAAAGGAGTAGAAAATAGATGAAAGTAAACAGAGCTTGTTTTTTGTAATTGTGCTGGGACTGAATATAAATAGAACCATAGATTGGTTAGAGTTGGAAGGCCTGTGATTGTATTTACTTGACAGAGTTATGCTTTCTCTGAATGAAGTATGGGCCTGACATGCACATGTAAAGTTCTGTTATATAAAAGCTTAACTATATTAACACAATCCTGCTGCTTGGAATGGCATTATTATAAATGAAAAGTAGCATTGGCAGTATGCATTTCTGGGTATTTTTTGTGTGTTTTTGTATGTGGAAATCAAACGTAACAACCACCCAAAATGAACTATAAATAGAAAACAAAGTGTTTCTAAATTCATGAATCAATCAAAGTGATGTTCATAAGTGATTTAAGAATTCCAGTAACCAAGAGCTATCAAACTCAAAGGAGTTTTAAAACACTTTAAAAGCCTGTTTTAAATAGAAAGATTTAGTTATGTTATTCAAACAGTACTCAGGATATGGATTGAGAAGAACAGAGAGATTAGATATAGGTGAAGACATTCAAAATGTGGTCAGCAGAGAGAAGGACTGCAGACTTATTCTTGCAAAGTGGAACAAACCAGCAAGGTCTAAGCAGGCAATATAGCTACTGGGGTTTGCACTGTCAAAGTATTCTGAAGGAACACAGAATCCTTGCAACCCAGTCCTTTCAATTACGAGGAAAAATCCAGAATTATTTAAGGCAATTTTTTCCAAATTTTAAAAAGCAACCACATTAGAATGTGCAGATATGTGGGTGTTAATCTGGCAATGAAAGCATCAGGCCAGAAGAGCTATGTAAAAATACCATTCCTAGGAAAGAGTATGTTAATTCTGTGTTATGACTCATAACATGTCTTGTTTGCCTTAAAACTCAAGTGTAGGTACTGTTAGCTATTAGACATCACAGTTGCTAGAGAACCTTTGAAAATGTGACCTATAGCTCTATGACTCAGGATTCAAAAGACAAATCAACTGTAGTCTTTAGTAAATACTCAAAAACCTGTGGGGTGTGACTAATGATTATTCTGTGTGAATATTGGTGATACTGCTATATTAATTCATTAATATTTAGTTTAGTTCCCAGAAACTAATTGTGGACCAGGGCACCTCATGCTAGGCGCACTAAAGTCCATGGCCAAACAGATGCTGTCTAATAAAGGAGTCACTGATCCTCTGGATTAACCCAGAAGTCATCTTCAGCAGCTTGAGCCATGTAAATTATCATTTCTCTCTCTTCATTATATTAGTCCACAATGTAGTGTAGTTCAAACTATTATTCATATTTATCCTGGCTGGTACGGAAAAGCAGAATATATCACTTTGTACCATACCAAGCAAAGGCGTTGGAGAAATAAGTCTGAAACCCACTTGTTTCTCTTCTGAATTTGTTTCTAATCACAAATGGGCCAAACTTGCCTATCAGCAAGGCAGGACTACGTGCCCAGTGCTGGCAGCAGTTAGTTCTAGATGTACCTTGAAACTGGGCAGACTTGAGATGAATGATTCAAGCTATGGGTGGACCACCAACATTGAGCTGAATGGTGGACTGTGCTGATCTATGATTCGGTGAAGGAAGAACTCAGGGTCAGATCTCATTAGTAAAGCAGGCAATGTAACTTTCGGTTGTTTCTGCTGCTTCCTGACAGGCATTTTTTTTCCTTGAGGAAGAGAATGTGGAACTGCACAAAGTATTTACTCTTACATTATTTGTTAACATATTCTTACCTTATTGACAGACACACAAACTGTTCTGATAGTTTTGTAAATATTGCATTACAGGCACAAAATCAGATTTTGAGGTTTGGCTCTGTATCTCTAATCGCTGACCCTGTAGGGTGTCTTTACTAATGATCGTTTGTTGTTTGGAGTTTAATTAAGAAAAAAGTTAAGCTTTACTTACTTGTGTTCTTACAATTAAATACAAATAGGTTTTGAAGAACCTGCTTGGGTATGCAAAGCTGAATAATACTGACAATCTAATAAAAACCAGTAAGTATAAAAAGGCAGCTTAACTCCTAAATAAGGCAGAGGGGACAAGCTACGTAACGGTCTGTTTAGTATAGACTTGCAGGGGGTGAAGTGGTGGTTAATAATTAACTGTAAATCTCATTCAAAATAATAGATACTAAAAAGTTTTCTGTCCTAATCAACTATCCTCCTGGCAATATGAAGACATAATTGTTCACGCTGCCACAGATCTTTCTTTAATGCTTTCACTGACTCTGGTATGTTTATACATTTCCTTTGGTTCATTTTTTCTTAAGCAATTCTTGGTTTGTTTTGCATTGCTTCCTTCCTTGTTTAGAATGTAGGCTTGCTCCTACATTTGACCTGATCCTGGACAAGTGCAGTATGAATACACATTCTATCTTTTTATCTGTCCTTAAGGCGTGAGAACTAGCTTATTCCCCTACATGCAAATTTCTTAAGATGAAAGTAATGAGAACTAGATGAATATAAAGCATAGTTTTAATATTCATTAAATTAATCATATGAAAGCCTGGCATTAGCAATTCTCTCACATGGACAAGTGTTATCTTAAGTTTCTTTAAGGTAACATCAAGGTTTCCAGTAGAGTTTTGTGTCTGTTTTCAGCTTGGTACCTTTAGCATTTGCGTATTCTTACCAAGATAAATCAGACTGTCCATATGACTAAAGATGGTCACTTGCTAAATCAGGGATTTACAATGGAATTTTCAAAAGTGCCTAAGAAATTTTGAAAAATCCAATAAATCTATATGGCAGATAGACTTTTTAGCAAACTTAGAAAAATTCAGAGCACCTAGAAGGTCGGTCCAAGTTTTCTAAACTCACCTATAATAGCTACACGTCACCTTTCAAAAACAGATTTCTTTTTACAGTGTCACACCCATCCACTCTTCCTTTCTTAATAGTGCATTTAATGCTGAGCCTCAGTTACTTCCTCTACCCACATCAGCTACCTCCTTACCTAAGACTGAGACTAATTCTGTTTAGAACTTCATACTGGCCATCAGAATTGGTTATTACTTCCTATAAAATGGAGATTTAGATAATGAGATACTTTTCCTTGCTGTGAATTCTGCAAAAGCTTAAGTTATACAGTAAGCTTTGAAATTCTTGCTTTTTTCAAGAGTGACCAAATTAAATACGAAGAATAAATACTCACGTTGAAGAAAAGGACATGAACAACTAGTTCTTTATCTGAGCAACCACTGAAATGTCAAATTGAAAAAGGAATGAAAGGGTTGCTAATTTTCCTATTACAAGTATATGAAAGGGTTGCTAATTTTCCTATTACAAGTATATGTGTCACTGATTTTCCAACAGAAATAGATAAATTTTACTGACAGTCTATTGGCCTGTGCTGTTTGAGTGAGCTTATTGTCCCTGTCTTCCATGAAGATTTTAATCCGTGAATATTTGCATATAGAATCATAGAATCATCTAGGTTGGAAAGGAGCTTTAAGATCATCTAGTAAAGATAATCAATCTAACTCTGATAAAAAAACAAAAGAAAACAATACAAAAAACCCCTCCACATTACTAAACTATGTCTCTAGGCACTATGTTAACTTGTCTTTTGAAAACCTTCAGGGATGGTGCCTCAACCACTTCCCTGGGCAGCCCATTCCAATGCTTAATAACCCTTTCAGTGTAAAAATTTTTCCTAATATCCAATTTGAACCTCCCCTGGCGCAGCTTGAGGACATTTCCTCTTGTCCTATCACCTGTGACTTGGGAGAAGAGACCAATCCCCGCGTCTCTACAACCTCCTTTCAGGTAGTTGTAGAGAGCGATAAGGTCTCCCTTCAGCTTCCTTTTCTCTAGGCTAAACAGTCCCAGTTCCCTCAGTCTTTCCTCATAAGACTTACTCTCCTCACCAGCTTTGTTGCCCTTCTCTGGACATGCTCCAGCACCTCAATGTCTGTCTTGTAGTGTGGGATCCAAAACTGGACACAGTACTTGAGGTGGGACCTCATCAGTGCCAAGTGCAGGGGGATGATCACCTCCTGAGTCCTACTCACCACGCTGTTCCTGATACAGGCCAGGATGCTGTTGGTCTTCTTGGCCACCTGGGCACACTGCTGGATCATGTTCAGCTGACAGTCGCCAACACCCACAGGTCCTTTTCTGCCAGGCAGCTCTCCAGCCACTCTGCCCCCAGCCTGTAGCGCTGCATGGGGTTGTTGTGACCCAAGTGCAGGACCTGGCACTTGGCCTTGTTGAACCTCATCCCATTGGCCTTGGCCCACTGATCCAGCCTGTCCAGATCCCTCTGCAAAGCCTCTCTACCCTCCAGCAGGTTGACACTCCCACTTAACTTGGTGTCATATGCAAACTTACTGAGGGTGTGTATATATGATACTACAGGAGCAATAATTCTTGTAATAAAATATTTTTTAAAAAATTTGATATGAAGTTTTAAAAGAAAATTTACGGTATCCATTAGAAAGTAACACACTCTGAATAGTCATGGAAGACAGTTACACCTGATGAAATTAGTCCAGCTGAATGACACTGCTTCTGTAAAGGAGGTCTATACAGACTACATTAGGTAGTTCACCAAAACTGCAGAGCTGTTGCTCTCACATATTCCCACTTCTCTTTTCTGACTCCTGGTGCTGTTGTATAGGTTTTTTCCCCCCCTTCTTAAATATGTTATCACAGAGACTCTACTGCTGTAGCTACTGTGGAATGCGACCAGCAGTGGGCCTGTCTTGGAGCCAGCTGGCATTGGCTCTGCTGGACATGGGGGAAGCTTCTAGCAGCTTCTCACAGAAGCCACCCCTGTAGTGACCGCCGCTACCAAAACCGTGCCACACAAGCCCAATCATAGCTGCAATCAAGTAATAACTTTTAACTGTCAACCTTTATTACAAAGTGGGTCAAGACTAAAATCCCAACCAATTCCAAATGAGACACTGAGGCTCACATAGCTGACTGCTGCTGTGAAAAGACAACTGGTTGCTGTGTAAACAGAGACTTAATAAATACTCTTTCTTTTACAGAGGAAAAGAAATTCTCTTCATTAACAGTAAAATCACAGATAATTCTTTGTGGTGAATGTGTGAATATTATAAAATTCTGGTAAAATGTGATTGAAATGAGGAAAAAAATTCTGTAAAATATCTTCAAGTAATCTGCCCCAGTAATGTTCTGACATTTAAAAAAATTAGATACTGGATATATTAGGCATTCTTTAGCAAAGTGTAAATATTTTTTTAATGGGAAATCAAGGTAATTCTAACATCCTTGTGGCAGTGATTCTAGTTGCTTTTTTACAGTTACTTGGGAATTTTTAGTACTCTTCCCTGGGAGCGGTCAGACATCTCATTAAGACCGTCTCATAGAAATTAAGGAATATCACCTGTGCCTTTTTAAACACAAACACTTTAAAAACATAGGACACAGCTTTGTTCTCAGTAATAGGAACTGGATATTGGAGTGTTATTGACAGTCCTTGGTTTTGCTCTGTATGAATTTGACATGGCTGGTAGGTGTAATATGTTTAATATGTTTGAGGATTTTCGTGTTCCTTAGTTTTGGCTTCTTTTTTTTTTTTTTTTTTTCCCAAGCATGAAAATATTAAGTCCTAGCAAGGTTATTTATTTTGGTTTAACCTTGATATTCTTCTGATACTTTTTTTCCCATCTCTACAGACCATTTTTCACAAAAGATAAACTGCAAGTGGCTAAGAGTGCTAAATGACAAACGTAATGTACAAAAGGTCAATAGACAAGGTACAAGACAATGTAAATGTTCGAGTAAATCTGAAAACCCTTTTTGGATTTCATTAAATAGGCTTAGAAAAACATTCATACCTCTCATGTTGAACCTGTGTAAAACCAACATGGTGTGTAAACAAATACAAAGGAAGCTTTACCAGTGCTGTTCCTGATGTGGTATGCACGAAGTATTCTGTGTAATAAGGGAATGCTTAACAAAGCACCTGTATTCTGAGCTGATACCTAATTTTTCAAATTTCCTAGGCTTTAGACTTCCTATTTATACAGAGTATATCTGCCCATTAAAGAATTAGACCAAGCTTGAAACTAGAATACTTCAATTCCCCTCTTTAGAGGCTCCTCCTATCATCTTGATGTAGAGGTTAGAGCTAATACATTGCACCTGCCAAGCAGGGGTGCAGAGTTTCCTTCTAGCGGCAGTGAGCTACCCGGTGGATCTGTTTGTTAGTGACTATACAGGGACAGAAGAGGCCTATAAGCATGATAAAAGGTGGGGTAATCTTTATGTAAGCATGTGAAATATTATGATTATGTTGATAAGCAAGAAAAATAAGAGAGTGTAATAATTGCCTTAGCACAGTGTGTGGAAGTTCTGGGGAGAAAGAGAAAAGCAATGCCATGTGAGTGTGTGTTAGTGATGGTACTTTATTGCAACCAAATATTTGGAGCGTTTCTGAAATAGCAAGAGAACATTTTGATCCAGAGGAACCAAATACAATAGACTAGCGTGTGTGAGTCTTTTTAAATGTTTCCCCTGAATGTGATAGGAAAAATGTATCTGATCCACTTAAAGAGTAATTTTCTTCATTTCCTATAAGAAATATACTGAAAGTTGTTCAGAGACATGGTTTTCTTGCTAATTTTCTAGCTGTATGTTCACAATTTTAAGACAAGGTTAAGGGACATGTGACTTAAAATGACAGGCATGCGCGTTACTCCAGTGCCCATTGTCCTCCTTTATTTTTTGTAGGGGAAGAAAAATTGTATTTCTTGTTCCTAAAATGCTTGGATGCAACCTGCTATCTTTTTGTAACTGAGAATTTTCCCTGTTGTCTGGCTTCATTAATCCTCACTGTTGGATGCATTAGTCCTTGACTGTTGATTTACATGTCAAATGTTCATCATTCATTAAATTGTTAGGTTACGTGCTATGCCTTGGGTAATTTTTACAAAAGCATGTTGGTAACAATGAGATATCCTGTCAGACCCATGGAAACTATTACTAGTAATGGGAGACAGTGTCATGAACTAAGGAAGGCCAGCTCCTTAGCTGTTAGCAAAGCCGCAGAAACACTGATGCATCTGGTTATTGGGGTTTTTGTCCTTAAAAGTACATATCTTGAGATACCCGTTAAGACTGTTGTCTTTGTTCTCTTTCTGTTTCTCATTCTGCTTATTGAATTGTGATTTACTTACTCTGAATTTCAAATGAAAGAATATTGCTTTAGTTTGAGTGTTGGCTTAAACACAGTGAAAGGTATCATTGATGTGAATGGGGGAGTCCATGTTCTTGCTTTAGTGACAGCCAATTACCAATTATTGCTGAATATTTTGCCTCTAGGATATGACTCAGAAGTCACAACTGGTACACACCAGAGTACAATGTCAGAATGCATTTTATGTATCTAACTTCAAATGAGCTAGAGCAACAACAAAGGAAAGAAATCCCACAGGTCCGTCTTGCTTGGTGCATTTTGCGACCAAGAATATTCATGACCATTTCATTCCTTTTGATACTGAATATACTGAAGTGTAGATAGAGTCTGAAAGACTGAAACCTCAAGCTCAGGTTTAATGTAGGACATGATCCTGAGATATGCTATAGGTTTTCTTTGAGATATTGTTATTATAAAACCCCAAGACCATATTTTGATTATGGATTTAATATTTGTAGAAACAAATTACGATTCTGAACATAGCTGGTGCACTGAGGGAAACTTCATTTTCCTCTACACGGCTTGGAGACAAAATACTACTAGTATTGGGTAGGCCCATGAATTTCTGGCTATGCCAGATGACAGACTTTTTACTAGCCATTGAACCAAGAGCAGGCCATGTAATTTTGCAGCCAGAATGGTGAGAGATGACTTACTGAGAAGAGGTGATCATAGGAAATAATACTGGATTGAGTGACCCTGATTTAATTCAGTTTAAATTTAATAGAAACATGAACCAAATGGATTAGTAATTACAACTTTTAGTTATTTCAAAAGAGCAAGCTTTGAGACATGAAGGGAGCTTGTCAGAGAATTCAGCTGTGTTGAAGAACTCGAGTTCTTCAGTGTCAATGAGGCTTGATGTTTCTGAGTTTTTTGTTATTAATTAGAAATGCACAGCTTTCCAGAGTTATCTTTACAAACTTTTGAATTTCTTGCAGGAAATGGCTTCAAACCTACTGGATGAATGGCTGCTCAAGAGTATTACAAACAGACAGCCTGTAGGGAATGGAGAGACAGATTGATCAGCAAATAAATCTGCTTCAGAAGTCAGAAAGCTTAGAAGAAAGGTAAGAACTGGCAAAAAAAAAAAGTCTTGGTAAAATAAAAACAATTAAATCTGGTGAAATGTAACCAAATAATGAAGGGTTCATGCAGTAAAAATTAAAGATAACGTCTAGCTTCAATGGAAAATATGTTATTTGTTTTCAATGGAGACAATGTTGAACCGGAAGAGAGGTCATTCAATGATAAAAAGAAGTTGGAAGAGCTGTGAAAACATGCTACACTGGGTCCAAAATTAAGGTTTGTTTTTTTTTTTTAAAGACTAAATGGCTAACTGCATGACACAGCATTTCTACTAGGTGTTCTACTTAAGAAACAGGTATTTAGTTTCCTCTAGTATTGTCATCCACAGCACAGATCTGTGTAGTGGACACTTTGATCTATTCCTCATACTGTCTTGAACTGCTTAATTCCCTTGTAATCTAATGATCATAGGTTTTGCAGAGAGTGCTACTTCCTCCTTATGACTTCTGGGGTAATCTGTTTCAAGGGTGTTGTAACGTTACAGCAGTGTCAGGCAGGGAAAGACCGGTTGGGCTCCGAGTCATCACATTTGTGCTCTGTGCTGCATTTTTGTTTGTGTGCTCCACTAAAGTGTTCCAACATGTACCTGTTAATTACTTTGACTCTTAATGTTCATGGATTACATTTAATCTTCTCTCATAACTCGCTGTCTGGAAAATGGGTACAGAATGTTACAATTATAATTTAATATCATTTTACAATAATCTTGAACTCTTAGGTTTTTTTATGTTGTGTATGTGAAAACTCCCCCTCATTTTCTTCTGCCACAGAAAGGGATTAGTAATTGATTTGTGAAACAAAAAAAAATCCCATGCCCCTGTCAAAACAGAATGTACTTTTAACAAAGACTCTTGGTTGGTCTTCTTTCTGAGTGTGATTTTTATCTGTGAGGTTTAATGGAGTCCTTCATGCTGGAAACATCTTTGGAGGCAAGTGAAAATGGTCTGTCAGTTGCCATGGACACATCTATGTGAAAACCCTATATTCCTCTTTTACCGTGTGACTGCATACTGATATGTGCTATATGGAACAGACTGAGTGTCCCCAACTTAATTCCTAACATGCGCTCTGACTTTTATGCAACTCCCTACACAGCTAATTTACACAGCTTGTTCTCATTGCAGTCTGTATCAATTTTGGAAATTTCTTGTGAGAGACATGGCACCACAAGCTCAGTGATAGCTCATAATAAGCCAGTATCTTTGCTGTAAAGATAATTGTGAACATCATTAAATGAATGCTATGCCAGTGGGAGCGGGTATCCTTCCAAGAAAGCTTTTCATTTATCCTGTGGTGTCAAGCGCAACAAACAAACTGTAATCAGCCTGAGCTTCCTGGGATTTCTGGGGCTGGAAATTTCTCCTACAGTGAAAATTCAGTACATTCATATGTAAGGACAGCAGTGCACCCTCCACCTTCTGGTAGTACCCTAGAAGTCCTAGGGTAAACCTAGTTTGCTGTTTGCTTCAAAAAAAAATCTATCCAGCCAGACACTTCTGGATGAGGATTTATTATAATGATAAATCAATATATAGTGTTAAAAATTGCGATGAAGGGAATAGGGGGATTCTAATAGATAGAAGTAATGTAAAGAATGCATTTTACCTCCTTAAAATTTTGCTATAAAGAACATAGGTATATTATAAAATGTACGTGTAAAATATGGCTTATATACGTTGTGAATTTAGTACAAATAAGAAATGGGAATAAACTGAGAAAATATTGCTGAATGTATCTTTAATTTACTATAAAATTTATTTTATGAGGACATAATAACAGTGTTTTAGTGAAATGTCCAGCTGATAAGCATATACCCCATTCATCAGATACAGCGTAAATGGTGCAATTTGGCAAAGGACTATGTTTAATTCATATTCATCATACTAATTCTGGGCTGAAGGGAAGTCCCAAGCTCATAAAAATGCTCAGAGTTCTTTTGAGGCCCTTGGAGGCAATGACAGGTTGCATTGATGTAATAGAGGTTCCTTGAGATTTTGTGCAAGCCAGGGCTTTGAAAAGGAGGGAGTAACAAACTTGTCAGCCACACACATGTACAGAAATGCACTAGCTGCCCCGTTATGTCACTCACTGCCCTATTATGTCACTCACTGTTAATGTACAGCCAATGGAGGTAATATTCCTCCACTGAAATGCACAAAAGAACAATGTTGTTGATTTATTCTACTCTATGAAAATAGCTTTGGCAATATTATCTAAAAATTTTCATGTAATTGTATTTTTATAAAGGAAAATTCAGCTTACAGTACAGGATTTGTTTCTTTAAGAGTAGAGAGGAAGAAAGAAACTCTCATGTGGAAAAAAATACAAAACCACAGTAGTTACATTGGAGACAATATGCCATCCTCTAGCTGAGACTATGTGAGTTCTAGAAGTCTGTATGACAACGAAAGAGAGCCCGCAGACCAAGAGGAATGTGTTTGTACTTTCCTAATCATAGATGACGGGATATCGCAGCCAGCTGGGCTGCCCTATGTTGATGTTGTTTCCATGGCCTCGTTAGGAAAATTGAATTGCCATAATGTAAGTATATTTGCCTCCATCTGCCTGGAAATTTCCTGACTCTATAGTGAAAGCACTGGGCTACTTGTCCAGAATCTGTTCTGCTTTTTTGCTTTGATCTACCTGTTAAAGCTACTTTGCTTTGATCTATGTAATACTGACAAGACTGAGACTGACACTAAGCAGCCAGTTCTGCAGAAGATACGGTGAAAGGCTTGTGCCAAAGCTGTGTAACTGCATTGCAGTGAGACAGCATCAGCCCTAGTGACCCTGAAGGAGTTGGATTGATAGGGTCATGAAGGCAGTAATTCATGAGTATGGTTACAGTACTGTAGTAACGTATGGAAAAGTTTCATGACTAGAGGCAGTTCATTGTAAAAATGTCTGCTCCTGGCTCTGCACACTTTTCTACTTTTGTTTTTGTACACTTGCAGCTAGAGGCGCTTTCCTCCCGTTTCGAGGCATATAAGAGTCTAAGATGCCTGCTGGTGATATATTAGAAAAGGGAATGTTCTAGACATGATGTTGTGATTAACCAGAGAAATTGTTGTTAAATTAAAGAAGAACCGAAATCTTTGTCATAATTCCAAGACTATGGTAATGTAAGAAGTGTTTTGGATTTGTTGGTGCTTTTCTTATCTGCAGTTCAAAAGTAGAAGAGATTTGTGTAAGCATTTAAGGAGTTGTTAACTTTGGTGGTAGAGCTGGTGTATGAAGCATCCCTGTTCATACAGCTCTCCTGCAGACCTCCTAAAATGGTAATTCCAGTAAATCAGGTTGGGTTTGGAATGCAGAAGCCAGGAAGAACAAAGATTTTTTTTGTCCTATGTATCAGGAAAGGTGGGAACAGAAAAATACAGTAGTATGTATGTATCTCTGCTCTGAAGGCAGTAAAGGAAACTGTGAAATGATATAATGCTGTCCAAAAGTACAAAAGTAGTAGGCAGATCTTAAAGGCACTTCTTGCTTCCTCTGAGTGATGCTGAAAACTTCTGTAAACTTGGTGGAATTCTCACATCTTTCTTCTGCTAAAGCAAAAGACTCCCATCAGTTTATGTAATAACCTGATAATATTGTGCCTGTTAAAAATATTGTTACCAAAAACATCTCTTAGAAGTTGGCCTGTGCATCCTGAATTCTTTTCATGATTTTTTTTGTAAAGTGATAGTATATTTTTAAAGCAATTAGAATTGTTTGACAACCTTATAAATCAAAAGAAAAAGCCACCCTAGAATTAGTATTTCATGATGTAAAATTTTTTTGGCAAAATATTTTTAATTTGAGCATATTTTTTTTTTATATACAGCTGAAATTTCTTGGTCAATTAACTGTCAGTGATGAACAGAACAGGAATTCCTTGAGCAAACTCATGCATAACATTTTGGCATTTAATTTGCTGCAGCCCTAAAGGCATATCAGAGAATGGTTGGAGCCATCTGGAAAGAGGGGCAGGATGGAGGAGGTATCTCCTAAGGGAATTCCTTAGTCGCCCAGATAGGTCTGGAGCACATAAGAAGCTTGTCAGCATCATGTAATCCTACCACTTCAATGCATTTTGGCACTGTGGTACTTATTTCTAAATGGCTGATCATTGAAAAGTCAACTTTATCTACCTGCTGCGCAATTACTACAGAAGCAGGACCAGCTTTCTTTTTCTTTTGTCATTATGACGTGTAACCAGAGGTGAGCTGTGAGGTTCAAACTAGATCATTACTATCCTTTTCCTTTCCCTACTTTATCTCTGTTCTCCCAGGAGAAAGGACACCAGTGAGTCTCATGCCGTCTAGGCAATGGAAAGCCCTGTCTCCCTGCCCAGATTGTCTCAACTGTCTGACCCAATTAAGAGTTAGTTTACAACTGAAATTAAGTGCCCAAACACAAAAGTGCTTCAGAATTAGGTGGGAATGGAAGGGCATAGTAGCTACGAAATAATTGGTCTGATCACGTCAAGGTCAAAAGGTATATTTGAAAATAACCTGAGCGTATTTTATGTAATTCAAAGGAAATAAAAGAAAATGATGGATTAAAGAAATTGAAATCTAATTCAGTAGTACTTGTGATACGTCTTCTTTACACAAACCGGCTAACTGAAGGCTGCTTAAATTCATAATGAAGTAGCTAGAACCTCAGAAGGCAGCGATTCGATTAAGACATTAAGAGGAAATATTCTGCCATTATGTTCTGAATTGTGCTCAATCTCACACGTTTTACTGTAGCATCTGCTTCCAAAACGAGTAATGATGCAAAAGAAAGAGGGGGCGAAAGCTTAAACAACTTTTTATAAATAGGGAATTTTAAAGAAAGAGACATCCCTGACAAAGTTTAGAGGCTAAACTAAATATTAATCCTTAGTAGCAAGCAAGAAGTCCTAAGATGGCCTGAGTAGCAAGAGTAATGCTTGAAATTAGTTACCTGTACTTTATAATTCTGAGGAGAGTGAAGGGTAGATAAAGACTTCTTTGGTAATGGTGATCAGAAAACAGCAACCATCTTTCTTTTCAAAGATGCTTTTATTTGTGAACTTCAGCTAGTTATTATTGTATTAGCATTGGTATTAGTATTGAGAAGTAAATTCTACAGCTGTATTCAGTAGTAGAAAAATATCTCCCTGGTGCTTTCTCAAGCTCAGATTATTACATTTCAGTCTATATACAAAAAAGAGAATAAAAACATACATAGCTTATTGGACATTAACTGAGAAACTGACATAAATGAAAATATTTGGGGGCTTTTTTTGCACTACCTTTTACTGCAAAAATTGCCTGTTATCTGTACTCTACTGTACTGCTAGCTGAATTAAAAAGCAATCCAAAATTTAGCAAACATATTAATAGCTTTTTTCTAAAAGTATTTCTTCCAGATTTCTGAAATAACCTGAAATAAAGCTAAATCTTTCACCATAGACCATGCTATGACATATTAAGATTCTGGTAAAGAAAGAATAATTTTTGTGATTTTGCATATTATGTTCTGTTTGGGTTTTAATATTCCAGCTTTAAAGCACACAGGGCAGTGGCACTTTAACAGTACTGAGATTTACAGCTGCACAGTGACCCTTTTGTAAATTTGTGATGATGATTATTGGTTAAGCCATGTTATTGAGTTACTTTCTTCTATATATAATTGCATCAGAATGGATTTGTTAATTTACTGAAGTGCTTTAAAACTTGAATAAATTAAAATATCAAAACAAGTAAATATGATTACTTTTTAACAAATATATACCTCATATTCATCTTCATTCACAAAATCATTTTCTGAAACTGTAAAATGAGTAAAAAAGCACATATTTTGCAAGTACAAAATCAATTTTAACTCTAAATATACGTTAGAGCCCCAACATAGAGAACAGAGCTGAATGTTTAGCTCACATTTTTTTCTAGTTGTTACAGTGAATTCTAAAGGAAAAAAAAATTAAAATCAAAGATACCAAAGAATCTAAGATGTCTTTTCAACTGCACTAATTACTGTTGAGCAAATCTGAATTTTTATGAAAGTATGGACAAGTAACAGATGCTAGAATAAATTAATAACTTGCCATAAATATCGTATTAATTTTTTCAAATTATTCTTCTTCTACAACATTAGTAGAACAATTTTAAACACTCTGAGAAGATTCCTGATTCAAGTTCAGCTCCACAGCTTTCAGATCAGAAGTTTATATTCTCCTCTTATCATTTCTGCAACTTCTAAGTCAGAAGATTGTTAAAACTCAATTCCTTTGTGATTTTATAATTATTTCCCTACTTGCAAAAAAGAATTATTTCTATCTTTCTTTACATTGCAATGATAGTCCCTGACTGGAATTTAGATGTATTTTGTAAACCTCCTTATCTGCATATGAATGTTAGAATTCCAATATAGTGGAAGGTTTTTCAGAAATTATCTCGAAATCTTCTTGTAGTGACTAAGTTGTCTAAAGGAATAAACTTTTCCTCTGCTTCGCACCAAATTTTATTGGTAACTTCTAGATGGTGAAACTACCCTAGAGGAGGTCTCCATCAGATACTGTTTTAAATTTACAGCTGTGAAACTGATGGGTATACGTCTCGCTTATTCTTTTCTAGATTAGGAGAGCTGTATAAGTTTCTGGAGCAGTTACCCTGCTATCAACATGGAGTCACTGTCTATACGGTGTATTAAATTGCCTTAACTATTGAAAAGATTGTTACACTATCAGAAGCTGACTGAAAATTAACACAGAACCATTTTTATCTGCTGTATCATTTCACTGATACAGATCTTATTGTACCATGTAATATACAAGCATAGATGTTTTTTTCTGAACTCCAGCAGCATTATAAAACATGAATTCAAGACAGTTGAAGTTATGTGTTTATTACCTAAACTTGGTCAACAGAATTCTGATTTCTCAAATTCTTCAGCTGCATTTCATATACATCTTCAGTGTTACTTTTTTTACTTACTAATGTATCTCACTTCATTGCAAGTCATTCTTCAGACTCTGAACTTGCAATATCCAGATGTTGGTTTACGTACAGATGCCATTTTATCTGAATCTCCAGAATATGCTCTCATTTGCTCTCATTCCATATAGAATTGTAGATTTTTAATAAAAAACATACATTTCCAAGGTTGTCTTTTAAATGTTGCTAAAGGTATAGATAGGTAAATACCCATGCTAGCTTTCTAGATCCAAATTTTCAAACTATATCTTTCAAATAAAGTGAAAGAGCTTTCAGTAAAGTGAAAAAGATAGCACAGTTCAGTCATCTGTCCTTTCTATTTATCCCCTAAGACTCTAAAACATTTTCAAACAAGTGCGGTTATATATGCTAATATCTTATTAACTTCTTAACTGCATTATGCAGTTTGATTTCTTTTTTATTAATAGGAGTACTGTTAGAAAGGGGAGGGGAGGAACCACCTGTGACTGTGTGCTCAGGCAGAGAAACCAAGGTTTCAAGAGATACCACGTGTTTGTCCTATTTACCTTTCTTATTTCCCCTCAAGATGTTGTCTATAACGAATAGGAGGTACTGAAATCAATAATGACTATGCTTTAAAAAGGCAGTGAAGATATACTGACCAGAAAACAAGGTTATAAGGAAAAAATGAGACACAAGACTCTTGGAACTGCTGTGTCATAGCTCCCATAAATAGGGGGAGATTGTCCATACACAACTATGAAATGTTTCTTTTCCGGTCCGTTATGACATCAATGGGGCTCAGTGCTCTGGAAAACAGTTCTTCTATGAGATGCAAATGCAAAAATTTAAGTAGCCAAGGTATAGTGTAAATTCATCACAATCCTTTGTTTCATTTGTTATCTAACTAGGAGTTCAAGTAAGGAAAATGCAAAATTTTGCAACTGAAGTTCCAATGAATGAAATACATTAAGCTTTTGTCCTTGTAATCTTAGGGGAATGAAAACCCTGTAGACAGGAGGATTCCTCTGTGGAATAAAAAGAGGAGGAGTTTTTTGTTTAGATTGCTGTTGTGATTTGTTACCCATGTAAATAATGGGAGGAATTATCTTGCAAATGCCTAAAAATTTTTTGTAGTAGAATTACTAGAAAATACAAGAGCTACCAAAATTTCTGATTGTGCATAAGTCATTTTTTATGGAAATGCTGGTGTTGAAGTTTCGGGTTAGAGAATGCCAACTTCCATATTTGCTATTGCTTGAAGGCAATGTGGCACAAATTTCTCAATAGACAGCTAGTGACTTTATAGCCAATGAGAATGATGGGTTTCCTGGCAGTAACCAATCTATTGTAGAGGATGGGAGGATTTTCATGTCTATGTCAAAGTTTAACTGTTTCCCAATATTGCTTTTTCAGCATGGACCTTACGTTCTTCATCACATATATCTCAGGACTTACTGTGAAATACTAAAGGCCTTTTTTTTCCTCTGTTACTGCCTTGCCACAATTTGTAATACCACAACATTCGTGGATTATAATTTAAGGAAGCACACATAAGAGTAAGGTTCATTTTGTCTGTGAACTATTCAAGGCTTTCAGTGGATAAAAGTTGACAGTTTCAAAAGTCACAAAAAATATAGTACTTGGCCTTTTTTCACAGAAGCTGTCAGGTTCTGCAAAAATTCCCAGTTCTTTCAGTGGTAAAGAATTTGTGTCAGACAGCATCATTTTTAGGGTTTTTCTGCATACATATATAAGTTTAAAAATGTGTCTCTGCTTAAATGTTTACTGGATTCTCTTAATAGGCACAGTTGTATTGCCATTTCCTTTCCAAAGTTGTTATTATTTTAAAGTCACAGAAGGTATAAGTGATGTCATGTTTCCAAAAGAGCAAGCAGTATTATTCTTACAGTGGGGTTTTGTGGGTTCTGAGTTTTACATTTTATTGTTTTTAACAGCATTTAGGTAAACTTATATCCATTGCTATCAATTGGACACAATATATCCTGTAAAGACTAGATGTGTCACCATACCAAGGATTGCCAATAACTGCAACTAGTGCTAAAACTGTCTCTAATATGTTATTATAATATATTCTGCAATATTGGATTATCCCAGAACAGGCTGTTTTGTGAATTAATTACACAATCAAATTTCCATGTTTAACATGGATGGGAGCACGTTATAGCATCTTACGTTTCCATTGAGTCTACACTGCCAATGGGAATCAATTTAATGTGAGCAGACTAGTTCAATACTCCATACATATCTGTACCCCTCTTCATTAGGTATGTTGGGAATGGTGAAGCAAACCATAGCCATAGAGAGAGCATTTGCATTGTACCCCAGCTCTTTTGGATGCCTGCAGCATTTCAGGTGCATGTCTTGTCTCTGTTTATTTAGACAAATATTATGGAATCTCCTGCACCAAACTAGTTAGCCTTAACCTGTAGCAGTTCAGGTTGCCCTTTTGAAAATAACACTTGTAGTTGTCCTCTGTACCTGTTTGGCTCCTTCCCTTGTGTACTGTCATGCCAAGGAGTTATAATAAGTCTCTCACCCAAGCACTCTAAACTTTTTGTCTCTAGTGGAAGCTTCTGGATTGCTATCTGTCATTGCTGATCTGTAAAGGAATGTGCTCCTAAATCTGTTTAATTCCTGTATCCCAGTGTATGTGTGAGGATAGAGCAGCAACTGCAGCATTCATCATGGCTTAAAACATATGCTTCCTTTGCAACTTTGTAATGAGGTGGGTCAAAAAGACACAGAATAGCTTCTTTAGATCCTTTGGGATGTATTATTTTATTTTAATAATACCATTAGAAGAGATTAAGAATGCCATTTCTACATGGAAATTTCTGGTTTTCCTACTATCTAGCAACATCTAGGAGTTACAGTTATACTTTTTGTATTTTATGTATTTTATATTTTATTTCCACTGCTTGTTTTCTTCTCTTTAAAAAAGTCTCAACATCTTTTTAGTCAGATCTCTGTGACTTTTATATCCCCTGCATCTATCACATCAGGTTGCCATGGCAATGCAACAAAAATATTCAGAATCACAAGATGTTCATGAATCATTCTAGCCAGGTTTCTGAAAGCAAAGATAAAACAAGTAACTTAAAAGTGACCCTGATGTCTGTGTATCTCTTGAGACTTTACCACAGAAGTAGTGAGATCAGTTCCCAGGACTAATGATGATGTTCATTTACAGATGTATGTATATAGTGTGCATGTTAGTGTGGTGTAGGGCTCATGCACTAATTATACTTTAGGGGTTTTCTTCCCTTCTGCCACACCAGGCCCCACTATTAAAAAGCTCAAGGTTTAACCCCGTATGTATCGTCAATCACAATTCAGTTAATGTACAGAAGACAAGCACAGGAAGGTGATCTTGTCTCCTCTGTTTCCCGGACTTCAGGCATCGTCAGCTGTGCTGTGCCGTTCTCTACAGATGCTTGCATAAGCTGCAGTTATAACCTCCATTAATGGACAGAGGTTGTCTTACAGGTAGTCCTACTGAGAGATCTTTAGAATGTCCTTCCTGCTAAAAAAGTTTTTCCTAATATTTTACCTGAATCTCTCCTACTGAAATTTATTGCTCTTACCTCTTATTCTGTTCCTATCAAATGACAAGAAGAGATTGCTCCTTTGTGCTTCCCAGCACTCTTTTGTATAGTGAAGATGCTCACCGTATTTTTTTAGTATCTATTCAACTCCCTGTGCAAGAAATTTTGCACATTTAGGACCTGTTTCTAGATCTTGTGTCATTCTCCTTGTTCTCCTCTGAGTATTCCAACTGACATGTAGCACCTAAAATCAGATCTAAAGCATCATCTGGGGTGTTTTCAATATCAGTACAGGAGCAGAAAAATAACTTCATATCTCTTACAGGACTAACTGTTTCTATATCGTAATACAGTGACTGATTTTACCCATTATCATGACACATGCTCAGCTAAGGCTCCATATTGGTCCCCAGGTCCTCTTTTGCAGAACTGTTGCCCATACTGGTTGTTATGTACCTCAGAATTCTGTTCTTCAGGCTTTCTGTTTTTTTTTTCCAGACCAAATCTTACATATCTGAGCATATCTTCCTAACTACTGGCAATCTTTACTAGTCTGCAAATTTAGTAAACCTAATCTTTATTTTGTCTGCCAGGACAATATGAAACCATGGACTAAGAATGTACACTTGTGGAACCCTATTCAGTGGATCCTTCTGCTTTGATAATGCTTCTTGTCTGTTGTTGTTTTAAATTAAATGGCAAAAACTTCAAATTTACCAAAATTATGGACAACTGCCTCAAGTGCCTAGGACTCTTTTATCTCTGTAAGTCTGCTGGCCTTGTTATACTGAAAATGGGATACATTGTGCCTGCATTGCACTGAAAAATTTAAAGTAACTGAGGCAAGTATCAGGTACTGGAACTACTTCAGAGGTGGTAGTGTGGAGCTGTAAGGGAGACAGTGTGGGCAGCCAGACAGCTTTTCATGGTACCTGCACTGCCCTGATTAGACTGTTCTGGGAATCTGAATTGTAGTTCTGGGAATCTGTAAAGTGTAGTTATTCAGGCTGCTAAGAAAATAAGGAGCTTTTGAAAATTTTGCTTCATAAGTCCTATAATGTCAGCAAAGTAAAATAAAAATAAATCAAGTGCAACATGGACATTGCGAAGGTGGGTCCAGGAGAAAATTTAACACTTTTGCAAACATCTCTGTCTTCAGGTATCACACTACAGTAGCTGATTGGTTTTGTGACCTAGTCAGGTTTTCTTTCCTCTTGTCCTGGGTTGTATAAACCTGTCATTTACTCACACCATGGAACGTGCATTCCCCTTCAGTGCAGTATTATACGGAAATATGAAGTTCATCTTAACACAAGGAGAAACAGGAGTTATTCCCACTGAGATTAGAACTCCCCAGAGTTATTTCTGGCAGAGCTGTGGAATGCATATGGCAATAGTACAGGGTACATCCCAGTGTGCTGCAGGTGTCTGCAGCAGTTATGTCAGAAAATTCTGGAAACCAGAAGATTTGAATAAACATTACTGTCTGATGAAGTGCAGTGTTCTTGCTAAACTAAGGTCCAAACCAGCACTTTAAACAGCGATGGAAATTTATGTGAAGTAAGAAAGGAAGAAATCATAGGAGACAACAAGGAAACATCATCCATTAGGTCCCAAATCACAAATCTAGTGCAGTTCCTGTGATGCTTCTTTTCAAGACCAGGTTTCCACTGAGGTTGACTTTGGCACTTTTCTGAAAGTGTATCTTAGTGATATTGTTGTTAAGAAATCTTTTATGTAATCCAGCAGAAAAGAGTTCAGCTGAACTAATGAGCTGCTATGAAGCTGTGTTATTTCAGAGAAGCCTTTCCCAGCGTGCTTTTTTTCAAAAGTCCTTCAAACCTGTGCTAGAGAAGCAGCTGTAGCTTCAATATGGTTGTTTTGCCCATAGCTATAGCAAGCAGTGCTTCTCTGCTACTCATTTAGCTAGTACGTTTTCTTTTTGTGTGTATGTTTTGTGTTTGTCCGCAGCTGTCTTCATGGTGCGACTCAGGATCACATGCATTTCCAGAAATGTTGCTGGTTTTTTATAAGGTTATTAGCCTTGCTTTTAACTTTTGTTAAAGCTGCTGCCTTGACATTCCTTATAGACATATTGCCAATATTCCTCATGTTCATCATCCACTGGAATGCCAAGAAAATTAACTGTAGAGTAAAGGATAGCACAGTGGATGAAAAGCAATAATTGTTAGCAAAATTATATTAATGTGTAATTTTAAACTTGTCTTTAAACCTATTGTGATGACTGCTCAAATATGTTTATTTAAACTCTAGAATGCAGCTTTATTTCTTCTTTTTTTTATTTCACATTCTACACTGATTTTGTAGTTTTTGAACTATGTAACAATTGGTGATTTCTAAAAAGTATTTGATAGGAGCCTTAATTGGAATTATAAGTTTATTAAAAGTGGCAGAGTTCATGTAGAGGAAAAAGCTGCTTAAAATGAAAAAGATTATGTTAGCGGACATCACCATCTTGTAAGATCTGTATCTCCGCATGTGTTAATTATGTTTTGGAAAAAATACCTGATTTAGAAAAAACTTAAGGAAATGAAAATCTAGAAACAGAATTTTAGTGTGCGCTTTGCTTATTCCATTTCTTCATAAAGAAAAACTTCAGTTTAAGCTTCCAGTGGAACAATCTTTATTGATACCGTTTTTGCCTTGTGTTAACATATTGAATAATCATTACAGATGTAAAATACTAGGAAAGATAATTGACCTAAATTTCATCGTTTCACAAAAGTTTAAGAACATAAAAATTCTTTCAAGATTGCATTAATAAATGTTTTAGCTGAATGCAAGTCTGCACAATAACTTACGTTATTAATTGAATGAATTCTTGAATCAGCATATTGCTAGAGTGTCGGATGCTAAAATTGGTTCCTGTGTACCATTAGGGAAATAAATCATTACTTACTTCAACAGGTTGAGTAGAAATCCTTATTTTAAGATAAGCATAATGTTAAAAATACTAATTTGAAAGATCAATAGAGTTACTATAGACTATAGGAATATATGCAATTGAAGGTATTTTATCAGGAGACAGCAAGCCTTTGTATGCTCTCAGACTTGCTTTCTGGAAAAGTTGTAATGTGACATTCCCCCACGTGTCTTTGGCAGTGTACACATGCGGTGCACCTGCAGACATTTACGATGTATTTTCAGTGCATAGTCTTCAGTTTAAAAAGGAGCATTTCCAATGCCCATCAAGTCAGGCTTTCTGTTTTGCAAAGTGCTTTCAGTTATTAAAAATAACTTTTTCAAGTCCATTTTTTACATTCTCCTCTCCCTTTGTCTCATATATATTAATTGTGACTTTTCAGAAAGATGTAATTTAGGTCTTTAAATTGCTAAGACTATTTCAAAGCTTTTAGTTTATTTCAGTCATTTTAAATGTGGAAATTTCCTAGAATAGAAAATGTTATTCTTAAAAGATGTTATTGCAATCCAAGTGGCCATCCTAGTAAAATCTTTCTGGTCTTCCATGAAATCTGACGTTGTTAACATTTATTGATGTCTTGTCTTTCAAGGAATAATGTTTGTAAAATTGCCTTAGCAGAAATTAAAAATGAAATGAAATCATTAATAAGATGTGACAAAGAAGCAGAAAAAAACCCCGTAATACATTACTTACTGCAGAAAGGTCAGCAGACTTAAGATACACAAATTATAGACAATATATTCCTATTAATATCTATTTGGAAAGCAAGGGACAATAAATATAACGTTCTCCTTTTACAAAACACTATTTATTTTTCAATAGTGTATCAGAAGAAAGATATGAATAAGAGCTTTAGGAAATTTTGTGAACATAGGACATAAAAATCTAAAATTAAGAAACCTAGTGATTCTATCTTCAAAATGTAGCATTTTCTCATTTAAAATGTTCCCTATTGAAGTTTTTCAGTTGAAGAAATGGCTTTTGATACATACATAAAAGCTGAGCTTTAAACAAAACTAAGTATGACAGGAAATGCATAAAATGATTTGGAATCTTGGTCAACACGTATCATCCTCTTATGTGAGGAAAACTAATTATAAGTATATGCAAAACAGATTACAATTTCCAGAAAATTATCAGTTAGACTGCTTATAGCTTACAGAAGCGTGTAGTCCCTCCAGAGCTTTCACCTTCTTACTAAGAAGTAGCAGAAATGACATGGTCAATATGACAGAACCCAAAATTTATTTATTTTGTGTTCTACGAAGATTATAGCTAGTTAGCTTCCCATTGAACCTTCTAACAGATGTCTGCTGCTCAAAATGTTTTGAATATCCCTAGTGAAAAAAGGAGTATGAGAGAATAGTTGTAGATTCAGCAGGTGCGTTCACAAGTGTGTTCTTACACAAATTATATCATAGAATCATAGAATTGCCTAGGTTGGAAGGGACCTCTCATATCATCTAGTCCAACTGTCAACCTAACACTGACAAAAATCACCACTAAACCATATCTCTAAGCACTGTGTTTACCCATCTTTTAAATTCTGCCAGGGATGGTGCCTCAACCGCTTCCCTGGGCAGCCCATTCCAATGCTTAATAACCTTTTCAGTGTAAAAAATTTTTCTAATATCCAATCTGAACCTCCCCTGGCGCAGCTTGAGGACATTTCCTCTTGTCCTATCGCCTGTTACTTGGGAGAAGAGACCGACCCCCACCTCTCTACACCTTCCTTTCAGGGAGTTGTAGAGACCAATAAGCTATCTCCCCTCATCCTCCTTTTCT
>VXAK01016841.1:1327-11344 GCA_013399435.1 Arenaria interpres | reverse complement strand
AACCCCACCGCATCGCTGCATCCCGAGGGGGCCCCACGCCGCGGATGGGGGGGCCCACGCACCCGTGGGGTACCCCACGCACGGGAGGGTGCCGGGCGGCATCCCAGGCCGGCAGCATCCCCAAGACAAAGCATCCTAGGCCCGCTTGGGTGGGGCAGCCTTGGGATGCTGCCATGTTTAACGCAGCGCCGGCGGTGTGTGTGTGTGTGTGTGTGTGTGGAGGGGGGGTTGGGGGGGGGGGGGACACCTCCCTCTGTGTTCCCCCTCCAGCATCCCTCAGGCTAAAAAAAAAGAGGTGCCCTGATTTCACCCCGTTCGGGCTTCGGAGCGCGAAACTCCTCGCGGCCAGAGGCCGTCGTCCTTCCTCTCCGGGTGGGAAGGGGCTGGATGCGCTGGGAACGCCAAACCGAAGCCACGGGGTGACTGCCCCGCGCCTACGTTCGCGAGGAGGGTTCGCTGCGATTGTGTTTTCCAGAGCTTTCCTTGGCAGAGCCCACCGCCGCCGAGGCCGGGGTGAGGGTAGGAAAGAGCAGAGCCGGGGGGGTTTTTGTGACCAAAGTGTAGCTGCAGCCTTTTTTGCTTCTCCCCCGTCCCCGTGTGAAGGTGTTCATGCTTTTAAATGGTTGATTTTTTTTCTTCCCTGGGGAGATTTAGAGGTGACACCCTGCCGCCAAATAGGTAGTAAATTCAGGCAGATTTAAAATGAAGCTGGGTTTTGACCCCCGTGCCCCACCAGTGAGTGTGTGGCAGGGCAGAGCTGACGGTCACCTCCTTTCCCCGCGGGTGGGAAAATGTTCGAGCAGTGAGATTTTCCTTTTTGCTGTAGTTTTGCGTCGGCTCTGGCTCTTCCCGGGGATGCGGGTGATGCTGTGGGCTCAGGTGCATCTGGGGGGGGGCGGGGGGCGGTCGTCTGAGACGTGAGAAAATGGCCAGGGATTTTTGGAGGGTGTAGGGGACGGGTTTTCCAGAAGTGCCCGCTGTCCTTTAATCCGTTTTGGCCAGCTGTGATTTTTTTGACTCAGCTTTTCGTCTGGTCGGCTTCCAAGGTCTGGTGATGGCAGGGCTAAAGCAGAAAGCTGTCCTAGGGCTGGAGAGCTGTTGTGTTGCTGTCTGCCGCTGGAGCAAAGGATAATTAGCCTTATTTACTTGCATATTTAAGTGCAGATTGCTCACCCTCCCGTCCTTCCACGTACCTTCCCTCCTGTCTGCTCCAGCAGATTCGTACGGCTGCTGTTGCTGCTCTGTTTCCTCCCCGAGCAAAGGGGTTGGGTCAGTTCAGATGTTAAACCCAAGAGGAACCTGAAGGAACCATGTTGCTCCTCATCTTTTAGGGCACCCTTAGGGCTTCTCTTTCCCCTTGGATCCTCGTCTGCTCTCCCATTTCTGTGTTTTTGGTTTTTTTCTTCCTTGCAGCCTATTGCGAGAGAAGTGTTTGCTCTGACACAGCCCTGGAACGTAAGCGCCTCTTCATTAGTGCATAAGTGATGCTGGGGCTAATTGTTCTCATTTTCTGTTCAAATTAGGCATCTTTTAAGTGTTGTTTCTTGTTTGGGTTCTTTTTAAAAGCCAAATTCTCCGAATCCTTATTACTACCGAGAACCTTGCTGCTCACAGGAGTGCCTGCTGGGTGGGTTTTGAAAAGGATGGAGACTATTTGGGCAACCTTTTGGGCCACCCAGCAGGCAAAATGACCATCTACTGACCTTCCTGACCTTGGGCTCCCCAGTTCCAGAAGGACAGGGAACTGCTGGAGAGGGGATAGCAGAGGGCTACAAAGATGATGAGGGGCCTGGAGCATCTCTCTTAGGAGGAATGGCTGAGGGACTTGGGTCTTTTTAGTATGGAGAAGAGAATAAAATGCTCTCTATATAAAATACTCTATAAGTACTCAAAGGGTGGGTGTCAGGAGGGTGGGGCCAGTCTTTTTTCAGTGGTGCCCAGGGACAGGACAAGAGGAAATGGGCACAAACTTGAACATAAGAAGTTCCATCTCACCATGAGGAGGAACTTCTTTCCTGTGAGGGTGGCAGAGCCCTGGCAGAGGCTGCCCAGAGAGGTGGTGGAGTCTCCTTCTCTGGAGACATTGAAACCCCTCCTGGACACGTTCCTGTGCAACCTGCTCTGGGTGGACCTGCTTTGGCAGGGGGGTGGACTAGCTGATCTCCAGAGGTCCCTTCCAACCCCATATCATTCTGTGCTTCTGCTAGAGAGGATCAAGGATTGCTAACGCAGGGGTTGTCCTCCATGGCCTTTGCTGGGCTTGTGCTGCAGATGAAGGCTCCCCAGGAGCCGAGAGCAGGGGGAGATGCCCTTACAGCCCTCTGCAAATCAGCGTAATGTGATGCTCCGAGGCTGGGAAACAATTCCTTGGTGAAACCAAAGAGCACACCAGTAATGGTTTTTTAAACTCTGTCCCCCTGTGTATTATTTCCAGGTGAGGGAATGGAGTGTGGGACAGAGTAAGCAACTCGCCCAAGGTCATCAGGGTGAAAGGAAGGAATTCCCTTTTCTAATCTCCTTATACCAGACCTCCCGAGCAGAGGTGATACCCAGTGGTTCTGTCCACAGAGGATGGAGGATACTCCCAGCCCAGGGGATGGATGATTTGTTTGCGTTAGTGTTAGATCCCAGAAACCTTCAGCGCGGCCAGAGCAGCAACAGCAAGAGACTGCCTGTGCCCAGAGAGCCTGCGGAATAAATAGGATTTATTTTTGTTTTACTTTACTTTTACCCTGCCCATGGCTGGGGGGTTGGAACAAGATGATCTTTAAGGTTCCTTCCAACCCAAACCATTCTATGATTCTATGATTCTATTTATATTAGAATCATAGAATTGTCTAGGTTGGAAGGGGCCTTTAAGATCATCTAAGATCATATTATTTCTATTCATATTATTCATATTCATATTATTAATCTTTACCTTTATACTATCCATCTTTATTTATATACATTTATTAAATATTTATTTATATAGAGGATTTTAAAATTGATTTATGCCCAAATAAATTCCCTTGGCAAACCAAGGGAAACAGTGGGAGGACACGCTCATTCCTAGTGGTCTCCAAGAGTTAAATGACTCCCGGGGCAATGTTTGGTTTGAAGCCATCAGTAGCCAGTAGGTTTGGAGGTGATCAAGTTGTGCGTGATGGGCCTGTGTGAACCTCATGATGTTCAACAAGGCCAAGTGCAGGGCCCTGCACCTGGGTCAGGCCAACCCCCGGTATCAACACAGGTTGGGGGATGGAAGGGTGGAGAGCAGCCCTGCTGAGAAGGACTTGGGATGAGTTCATGAGATGCTCAACATGAGCTGGCAATGTGCGCTGGCAGCCCAGAAAGCCCCCCGCATCCTGGGCTGCACCCCCAGCAGCGTGGCCAGCAGGGCCGGGGGGGGATTCTGCTCCTCTGCTCTGGGGAGACACCCCCAAAGGCTGCCTCCAGCTCTGGGGCCTCAGCACAGGAGGGACATGGACCTGTTGGAGCGGGGCCAGAGGAGGCCCCGGAGATGCTGGGAGGGCTGGAGCCCCTCTGCTGGCAGGACAGGCTGAGAGAGGTGGGGGGGGTCAACCTGGAGAAGAGAAGGCTCCGGGGAGACCTTGTAGTGGGCTCAGTGCTGTGGTCAGGGTGCAGCTCCAGGACATCATTCTCTTGTTTGCTGTGACTGGGTGTGCTTTGGTGTGACCCAGGTTCCAGCACCAAGGTGCTTCTTGCCTCAGTTTCCCTCCCCAAAGCACACGCTGACCAAGGAGCTTTATAGGAGCAGGCTGCATCTCCCTTCAACCCCCCCTTCCCCCAGTCCTGCTTCTCGTGGTGGCCTGTGGACCCTGAGAGACAAAGTATGGACCAGAGCATCCTTCAGCAGGTAGTTTATGGGGCTGATCTTACTTTTAGATAGGGGTCAGGACCCAACCTGAGGGCTTTTTAGCTCTTGCTGCTGGATGGAACCCTTTCTTGTTTGATGATCTGGTGTCCTGTTGGAGGATCTGGTGGCATCATTGAGGGCTTTATCTGTATTGGGCCTTGGTGACCCCATTACTTGAGTGCTTGGGAGGGGATTTTGGCCCCTGAACTCCTGGAAGGGATGGGCAGAGCTCTTCTCTCTGCTGCACCGAAGGATGGAGGGGGCTGGGGTTGACCCTGGGACCAGGGAGAGTAGGTGATGAAATGCACAGAAAGTGGCATTTCCTGGTGGAAGTGGAACAATTCAAAGCACATTTGGCAAAAAATGCAAGAAGAAATGAATGTTTTCCATTTTTGTTTGAAAATTATGGGAAAATGTTAGAATTAGGTGTTTCCTAGGTGTTTTTTTTCCCTTCTTCTTCTCTGTCTTGCATTCTTCTCCTTTTGTTACCTTTTTTCCCTGAAGAAAAAAAACTATAAAAGGGGGAATTTTACCCCTTTTCCAGAGTGCTGAAATAAGAAGTAAGGCAAAGAATTTTCCCCAGAGAAGTAATATTGTGAAATGTAGTTTTCAAGTTTTTCACCAAAAAGAATGGCTTTTTTTACCAAAGCAATTATTTATTCCTTTTCCCCCACCAATTTCCTTCCCTGTCAGAGGAAACAAAACCAAAAAAAAGGCTTCAATGGAAAATTTTGGACTGCCTCTAGTATTAATGAATTGCCTGTTGCTAACGTTCTGTCATTCATCTCAAGCCCTGGAGGTACTAAAGATGTGGAGCAAATGAGAATTTGTAGTAGCTATAGAGATGAATGAGTCAGCGTTGGAGACTTGCTCTGTATTTTTTCTGAGATACAGAACAGATAATTTAGGGAAGGGGTGTCCACACAGGGGGGGCTGGACCGAGCTACATGAGTTCTTGCGGACAACAGGATGACCATGAGCCAGCAATGTGCCCTTGTGGCCAAGAAGGCCAAGGGCATCCTGGGGTGCATCAGGAAGAGTGTGACCAGCAGGTGGAGGGAGGTCATCCTGCCCCTCTGCTCTGCCCTGGTGAAGCCCCATCTGGAGTACTGTGTCCAGTTCCAGGCTCCCCAGTTCAAGAAGGACTGCGAACAGCTGGAGAGGGGACAGCAAAGGGCCACAAAGATGATGAGGGGCCTGGAGCATCTCTCCTATGAGGAGAGGCTGAGGGACTTGGGTCTTTTTAGTCTTGAGAAGAGAAGACTGAGGGGAGATCTAATTAATGCTTACAAATACTTAAAGGGAGGGTGTCAGGAGGACGGGGCTGGTCTTTTCTCAGTGGTGCCCAGTGACAGGACAAGAGGAAATGGGTACAAACTTGAGTATAAGAAGTTCCATCTCAACATGAGGAGGAACTTGTTTACTGTGAGAGTGGTAGAGCACTGGAACAGGCTGCCCAGGAGAGGTGGTGGAGTGTCCTTCTCTGGAGCCATTCAAAACCCGCCTGGACATGTTCCTGTGCAACGTGTTCTAGGTAGACTCTTTCTGGTGGGGCGGTTGGACTAGATGATCTCCAGAGGACCCTTCCAACCCCGTATGATTCTATGATTCTAAGGGCAGAGAATTCATACTCCATCGTTATAGTTGTGGAAATGTAGGGCTGGAAGGATGTCCCAAGGTCATCTGGTCCACATCCCATTTCTAGGGAAGGGGATGATATGTCTAGACCACACCAGATTGATTTTGTCTAACCTGTTCTTGAAAATCTCCAGCGGAGGAGATGTCCCACCTTGATGAGACACCCAGTAACACTGCTCATACTGTTAGATCTGCCAAACTTGGTGGGAAATTTTCCATTGCCTTCTGAAATTTTGGATCATATCCATAGGTTGGGTCTGTAATAGTAGATTTAACAGTTCCAGGACACATTTCTGGTCATGGGCATGTGATCATCTACACCCTTCAGTTGTTGAAACAGTCCTTAGCCCGCTTCCCAGGCTGGGTTTGGGAGCGGGTACCAGCCAAGAACTGATCCTAACAAGCAGTTTGGGTGCAACCACCTTGTTTTGGGAGTTAAAGAGGTTTCATAGTGTGAGTGCAGGCTGTCCCAGGCTCCAGTGCCAGAGAACATTCCTGGACAGATTTAATTTCCCAGTGTTGTTTCAGCTACAAACTCCCAATTTGGATGAGAGTGTCTTTAATATAACTCATGTAGGCAAATCATAGAATCATAGAATGGTTAGAGTCAGAAGGTACCTTAAAGATCATCAAGTTCCAACCCCTCTGTCATGGGCAGGGACACCTCCCACCAGACGAGGTTGCTCAAAGCCCCGTCCAACCTGCCTTGAACCCCTCCAGGGATGGGGCACCCACAGCTCCTCTGAGCAACCTGGGCCAGTGTCTCACCACCCTCACAGCAAAGAAGTTCTTTCTAGTATCTAATCTAAATCTCTCCTCTTTCAGTTTAAAATCATTACCCCTCATCCTATGGCCCCCCTCCCTGATCAAGAGTCTCTCCCCATCTCTCCTGTTGGCCCCCTTCAGGTACCGGAAGGCTGTTATAAGGTCTCCCCTCTCCAATTTTGCTCATAGATGGAAGGGAAGGGGCAGGATGTTTTCTTCCACCCAGAAAAGGCTGTTCAAAGAGCTGTTTGGCAGCTTTGGCTGAGGCTGAGCTCTGTCTCAGCAGTTACTTGACACGTACCTTTAGCAGCGGGAGGAGACAGGACGTCTGCTGATACCACAAGGACCAGTCGTATGAGAATGTAATAACCATGTGTGGAGAAAACCCTTGTGTTTACTAAGACACAAAGAGGATGGAGATGGGTGCCATGCTCTCCTGTCACATTCTGTGTCTTGATCTCCTGTGAATATGGCCTGCCAGCCAAGAAAGGCTCTTGGTAGTATCTCCAAGTTGGTGTATTTGCCAATGTATTCCCTGCAATCACATTAAGGTGGACAATATCCAGCCCCAAAAGCCAACTGAGAGCTTCTCAACAGTGTAGGCAATATCGAATTTGGCTGCTTTGACTGTGTGCAAGGTGGATCTGGGCTGTGTGTGCCATAGGACAGGGTTGAGCAGGAGGAAGAGATGGAGGTGGCATTCAGGTGGTGGAGTCAATGTGCTTGAGCGATTTTTCCATCTGCTCCTGCTCAGCTGTGTCACCAGAGCAGGGACCTTTATGTACATGGGACTGGATGGGACCCTCTGAACCAGTAAGCCCAATTATTTAGTTTGTTATTTGGTCTTTACAAGTAACATCCAAGGCTCTCTCTCAGAAATCAAGAATTTTTGGTTGCACAATGCCAGCTGGAAGGGTGCACCAAGACCTCAGTCTCTGATGGTTTGCAACCATCATCGCATTTCCAGCCTGAGTCAATGGACAGGTTATAGTTTGCTGTTTTGTTGGCACTGGGTTACTTAGTGCCTTTCTCCTATCTGGAGGTCAGTGCTTGGTGTCTCCAAGTACAGTATCCCCATCGTTTGGCTCTGTAGTTTTTTAGCTGTCTTTTTACCCCCTGTATCAACTGTTTTTCTCCAGCTCTTCCTAGATTAAATCACTGTTTCTTCAACACAGATGCAGACTGTTGCCCTCTGGAGATGGGACCCCCATCTCTACTGAGATTCACATATCCTGCTTGTGGGCATCACAAATGCCCATCAAATGCCCAAATGTGGGCATCATCATGAATCCCCCACTTACCCTTTGATAACCAGGACCTCCATGTCGTTCTCCTCCTTAGGCAGTTCCAGCCTTGGAGCTCCCATCTCATAGCAAAAAATCCTGGTGGTTAGTACCGAGTCTAGAATTTAGTACTAATAATTTTCATCCCATCTTGAACACAGCAGTCAAGGTCAATCCTTGTCTTCCTCTGTGATATCCTGATCCTCCTCCGTATTGGTGCTGCCTACAACGTTGTGCCATTAGGAGGTCTCATCAGTGTTGCCCTATTTTTGTCTGCCAGAGTCAATCTTAAAAATGTTAAACACTGCTAACCTCCTTCCAGGCTGCAGCTCAGCCTTCCAACACGCATCATTGTCATATGCCCAGTTTCCCGTTCTGCTGATGTTCGCGTTCACTGGCTTAATTAATAATTTCCCACGTGGCCCTGTATCAAATGCTTTACTGGAACCAGATAGATTTTCTCATTTCTTTTGTCTGCTAAGTCAGTTATCATATCAAAGGACATGTCAAACATCTCTCCTCCTCCCTTCCCAGTTGCTGCCATGTCTGTTTAGACCACCAGCTTCTCCTGGATGCAGGAGCAGATGCTGTAGAACAAACCCTGCTTTCACTTGGCGGCTTCAAGCTATGGCTGTAACACAAACAATAAATAAAGAGGAGAGGAGAGGGATCAGCTAATTTAGACAGCAGGACTTTCCCTGTCCTTCCTTTGCTAAATAAATCACGGGTGGCCGTTGTAAATTTGTCTTGTCTCACATTTAGAGCATGACCTTTGCTTTTTACGTCTCCTACCGGCTGAACAAGCCTTCACTTTCTAAGCACTTCTCCACTCTATCCTACATCAGTCTTGCTTTTCTTTGCTCTTAGCTGAATGTGTTCATCGCACTAACGCTGATATCTTCAAATAATCCCTGCCGCACCGGGGTGAGAGCATGGATGCTCTCCTGTGAGCGTGACCATCAGCGTCAGCCAGGAGGGGAAAGTCAGTTTTAGGGAAGTTTTATAGGATGGAAGTTTTATTTCTCTTGATTTATAACACAGTATTCTAGATATCCTTCCAACGTCCTTCATATTTATATATATATTTGTGTGTATATATATATATATATATACATATGCACGTACACACACCAAGCTGTTCACCAAGTTACTGCTTTGACCTCCAACTCATCGCTCCTCCCCGAGTCCGACGTTGCGGGTGTTTTATAGCCAACACATTTTGCTTCTATTAATAACTCCTTTTGCTCAAACGGTGCCTTCACCTGAAGGGACCCCGCAGCACTTTGCAAACCCGGTGTGCGTATGGAGAGACTCCTGCTGCTTTGGGGGGCCGGCTGTTTAGACTATGAAACAGGGCATTTTGGTGCTGGGAAGGTGGAGAGGCTGCTTTTAAAAAAAAATGTAATCTTTTTTCCATTTTTAGATTTTTAAAATGTTTTCATTTTCACTGAATTTTCACTGAATTTCACTGAATTTTTAGAGTTGGAAGGGCCCATAGAGATCATCTAGTCCAACTCCCCTCCTGAAGCAGGATTGCCTAGAGCTCGAGCATGTTACTCAGGACTGCATCCAGGTGGGTCTTGAAAATCTCCAAAGAAGGGGACTCCACGACCTCCCTGGGCAGCCTGTTCCAAATTTTTTTTGGCTTTTTTTGTTTTGTTTTGGTGGAGATGTAACTCAGTTATCCAAAGGAGGATTCATTTGAGGGATGCTCTCGGGCTGATGGGTGGTTTGCCTGAAATGATGTGCTGCTCATGCCTGGAAAGAAGGGAGCTGGTTCCAGTGGTAAAAATCACTTCAGCCCCTGAAACACAAGCAGAATTACCTGAGGATGAGGATGTGGCCCTTGGGAGCTGCCCTGAAGTTTCCAGCTGCACAAAAAGACACCCAAAAGAGGGGAATTTAACCAGTGGTCCCAGAGGAGCAGCTTGTTGCATAAAGCACTTTATACAGCTGTGTGGTGGAGCAGGGAAGGAAATATTCCTTCTTCCCAACATGGGATGGAGCTGCCTGCTGAAAATCAAGAAGGTGATGAGCAGCGTGCCCCGTACAAGGGCAGGCTGGCATTGGGGTACAGCATGCCCAGTGTCCCCACCCCTCTCCATCGGCAGGGACTCCTCTACTTGGCTCTGGTGAGGCCCCACCATGACTGCTGTGTCCAGAGAAGGACAACGGAGCTGGTGAGGGGTCTGGAGCACAAGTTTTGTGAGGAGTGGCTGAGGGAGCTGGGGGTGTTGAGCCTGGAGAAAAGGAGGCTGAGGGGAGACCTTCTCGCTCTCTCCAACTCCCTGAAAGGAGGGTGTAGCGGGGGGGGGGCCGGTCTCTTCTCCCAAGGAACAGGCAATGGGACAAGAGGAAATGGCCGCAAGTTGTGCCAGGGGAGGTTTAGGATGGAGATTAGGAAAAAATTTAATTCTTCACCAAAAGGGTTATCAAACCTTGGCAGAGGCTGCCCAGGGCAGTGGTGGAGTC
>VXAK01016835.1:2157-17286 GCA_013399435.1 Arenaria interpres | reverse complement strand
GTTCAAATTTAGCACTCTTAAAATACATATTTGGAGCCATATGCCTTCTTGAGCCTCCACAGTTTAAAGCTTAGTGTAACAAGCTGGAACTCTAAAAATGGCAGAAGGCATAAGGGGAAGAAAGAGAGAGCATTTTAGGGACCATCATCTGCATTATTCATGTGTTGTATAGTTTCTGAAGAGCTAGCCATGAATTAGAGATTACAAATACTTTATTAAGCCTATAAAATGAGTGCTATTCATGGTGTGTGGTTTTATGAAATATTTGAATAGTCCTGAATATATTGACTTTGCCCTCCATGACCCTATGGCTGACTGCAAACGAAGCAGGCAGAAAATTTCTTTTGTGTTAAAAGTAGTAGTGAAGTGTGTGGGAGGTAGAGAAGTGGCTGAATTTCCCCTTTGGTAAATGCATTATGCTGGTGATTGTGGTGGGATGGAGGTGAGAGGAAAAAAAGAAGGGGAGCCCCTCTTGAACAGAGAGGAGTTGCTAGAGTAAGCAACCCATCCATAAAAGGGAGTTGATAGATAGGTTCAGGCAGTTTTTTAGTTTTCTAAGTTAATTTTAAAAGGTTGTGTTTAAGTGCATTGTACTCTCGAGATTCACAGCTGGCTGAAGTCTCAGCCTAGTTTCTCCCTAGAAGGTGAGTGCTGCTTACCTAGTTCCCTGGTACCTACAGTCAAGGGGGTTAATCTTGAGTATTAAGTAAATCTACGTTTTCATGGCTTTGTGCTTTTAATAATAATATATCTAGTTTTGAAATCAATAATTGGATACTGTACCACTCTAGAATACATGTTTTCGTGTTTACCTTGTCTTTTATTAAGAGGACTTTGGCTAATCTTCTGCAACATATGTTTCCGTGATTAAACTACTGTAATTAAAGCAATATGCCAGGTAAATGCTTTTGGTATCAGCAACGCAAGGTAACTTTGGGATTCTCAGAGTTAAAATGCTTTCCTGCATCTGGAGGATGCATCTGGATCAGCTGGAGGTTTGGCACTAACCTCTGTTAGGGTATGAAGAGAGGTTGGCTTTGGCAAGAAGCAAGTGGTGAATGCTGGAAAGCTCAACATTAGTGAAGCAATCAATTATAAAAAAAAATAGATTTTTATGAAAACTAAGGATTCCAGCTTTATGGTGTTGGGCTTGTGTTTTAATTACTAACATGAAACAGTGATATGTGAAACAATGAGCTTTTTGCTAGGGTTAATTAACAAAACTTGTGTGCTGGTTCTTGTCTTCTCTAACTTGGTGCCTATTAGTCCTTTTTATTATGATGTAGAAGAAGCACACAAAATTGTCTTTGACTGTCCCTAAGTTAAGTGCTCACTGTGTGCTCGCTGTATGGTGACTGCTGTAATGTGGGGAGTAGGGCAGAACTATTAAACTATAAATATCTGTGGCAAAATCATCATCTCTCTGCCAAAATCGAGACATTTAGAAATGATTTACCTTTTTCGGGTGCTGTTTAACTGAATGAATAATTGAATGTTGTGGAGGGTTGACCCTGGCTGGCTGCCACTCTGCCACTCCCCCAACTCAGCTGGAAAGGGGAGAGAAAATAGAATGAAAGGTTTGTGGGTTGAGATAAGGACAGGGAGATCACGCACTGGTTACTGTCATGGGCAAACCGGACTCAACTTGGGGAAAATTAATTTATTGCCAATTAGAAGTCAGAGTAGGGTAATGAGAAATAAAACCCAATCTTAAGCGATTTTCCCTGTCAGTGGCACAGGGGGACAGGGAATGGGGGTTGCAGGCAGTTCATCACGTGTTGTTTCTGCTGCTTCTTCCTCCTCACAGGGAAGACTCCTCGCACTCTTCCCCTGCTCCAGCGTAGGGTTCCTCCCATGGGATGCAGTCCTCCACAAACTTCTGCAATGTGAGCCCTTCTTATGGGTTACAGTTCTTCACAGACTGCTCCAGCATGGGTTCCTCTCGGGTCACAAGTCCTGCCAGCAAACCTGCTCCAGCGTGGGCTGTCTTTTTCCACGGGGTCACAGGTCGTGCCAGAAACCTGCTGCAGCACTGGCTTCCCATGGGGTCACAACCCCCTTCTGGTATGGGGTCCTCCATGGGCTGCAGGTGGATATGTGTCTGCTCCACCATTAACCTCCATGGGCTGCAGGGAGGTATTCTCACTCCTCTATTCTGGCTGCTGCTGTGCAGTTGTTTGATTTGGGGTTTTTTTCCCTTTCTAAACATGTTATCCCAGAGGCACAACCACTGTCACCGATGACTTGGCCAGTGGTGACTGTCTTGGAGGCAGCTGGCATTGGCCCCGTCAGAGATAGGGGAAGCTTCTAGCAGGTTCTTACAGAAGCCACCCCTCTACTACCAAAACCTTGTCATACAAACACAATACAAATGTTTAACGATGTTTTTGTTTAAATATTGTTTCGTTAGAGAACTTTTAAAAGTTAATTTTACTCAGAAAAGTTTATGATAGTCATTATCTTCACTAGCAGATTTAAAAGTTCCATGCTTTGATTGATGGATCAGAAAAGCTGCTATGTTTTTTCATGGGAACAGGGATTACAAAACAGCTTTCATGAAAGTTTATTTTTCTTAGAAATAAGACCTGAATTTTTTTTCTGAAGTCAGTTGATCTTTTGACAAAGATCAGGTCTTTTACACAGTAACATGCTGTTTTGTTCAGAACAAGTTCTCTGCTTAAGAAGTCTAGACATACAACTTGAGGAAAGTATGGAAGTCTCAAATCAGGAAGTAACCTGGGGTTTTTAATATCTTAAAGCTTTGTTGTTAATTTGCAGAAGTATTTTTTGGTGAGGATCATGTAGATAATGTTATTTGCAGGAAGACTGGATTTGGACTGTTGTTGGAGATTTTACCCACTCACATGCCCCAAAAGAAAGGGAAACCGTGAGAGAGAGATTTTAATAAATATTGGACAGGAAAGAGACAAAATGCATAATGGTACATAATGGAAATAGCTGATAAAATTATTATTGTAACTTTACCTGCCTTGTGAAATCCTAGTGTCGTGTTTATGGAATAGCCCTGCAACAATCATCTCTTCTTCTACTTTACTTTTAGATAAGCTTGAAAAGGACATCTGGAGTTTTTCCCCCCTTTTTTCTTTATTCTTTTATTCTTCTTTAAATTCCTTAGACAAATTCTCACTTTCCAAATTAGAGATTAAACGGATTGTTTCAGGTAGACAATTCAGTTAAGAAACCTTTCTACTTTTTTGAATATATAATGTTATATTTGATATCTTGGTCCCTTCAACCGTTCTTCTAAATACAGGACAATTGTTAGAAAAAAAAAAATAAATTCTTTATTCTGGCTCTGCAGACATATTTGATATTTCATAGTGTGTCCAGGTATTCTACATAGACAATAAAATTCATTAGTATTACAATTATAATAAAAATTCTGTGAAATCCTAGTTTATTATTCCATTAACCAGATTCCTTTCCATTCACACTAACAAAATTTGTTTATATTTAATTATGTTATGCTATTACATGTCTTAATCAAAGAGACATGCAGTCTTTTTCTGTCTGCTAGTTCTGAAATACACAGTATGAGTGTTGCTTGGTTTATTCTGAGATCGTGGGGATGTACACTGAACACCTTGGAAAAAAATAATTTCAATTTGGTTTTGCTTTTTTCGTTGTGTTAATATATGTATCTCTAAAATGATCTTTCATTCAACATTAGACTCAGTGAAAACATCTTTGTCTAACACGATCTTTAGCTTCAGCTTGGCCCTTGCAGCTGCTGCTCATCTGAACTGGATGTTGCCTAAATAAATATGATTTTACCACTAAAGAGAAAATGGCCAATGAACTAGAAGGCACATACTGGTGGGACTATCAATATCTCATCCAAGATGAATAAAAGTTATGCAAATAGTTGACAGTTGAATGCTGTCAGATATTGTCTGCTTTATTCATGACAGTTTATCCTAAAGTTTTATCCTAAGCTTTTTTCCTAAACTGTTTATTAAATTTTCAGTTAATGTAAAACTTAAGAGAATTGAATTGAGAAATGAATTGCTGGAGAGCAATTTCTTTCTAATGTTTTGAAGAAGTCTCTAGTATACTTTTCCTTTCTTGTAAATTACAAATGCTGAAGCTTTTATAGAAATCCCAAATTTGAAGGATAAGCCTAATTTTTTGTTAGCCCTCTGTTACCATGGTCAGTCATGGGTACTCTGCTGCTTATTTCAGGAAGTACGAGCTGTCTTACGAAGAGACATGCCGCATAAAAACTCTTACTTTTTTAATTAGGTTAATGAAAGGCTTTGATTAACGGATTTTTTTTTTTTTTTTTTAATCAAGTATTGGAGCTGGAGAAATGATCTTTAGTCTGTAGTTTCCACTTTCCCCCATAGAGTTCAACTTCAGGTCATTAATTCTCAGTGAGTGTCAGCCATGAATCTGACTTGAAGTTCTAGGCAGTCTGTAAGGACTGATGAAGTAAATTTGATGGCACGAAAGTCTAGAAGTGAGCCTTTTTTTTTTTTTTTCACAGATTTAAATTCAAGACCTTTCAAGGTGTAAAATACAGAAATGAGGCATGTTTTGTCTTAATAGTTGAGGTATAATCTTATTATAAATTACAAAATTCTAGAAACCTTGTTATTAAATTTATAAAAATGTAACTGCTTTTAAGTAACTTCTTGCTGTATGTGAACTTGAAGATAAAATGCTAGATTTTAATAGTGGTGTTCATTCAGTTTCCATACTCATTTGCCACATTTGCAATTGACCGCTGTATATGTCTATCTCTGAATATTTTCATCAGCATTTAGAAATGAAACATGGTATCTGATACAATCATAGAATCATGGAACACCAGGTATACCAGGTTGGACGGGACCTCAAGGATCATCTGGTCCAACTTTTCTTGGCAAAAGCACAATCTAGACAAGATGGCCCAGCACCCTGCCCAGCTGATTCTTCAAAGTGTCTCATGTTGGGGAATCCACCACTTCCCTGTGGAGATTATTCCAATGGCTGATTATTTGCATTGTGAAAAAGTTTCCTCGAGTCCAATTGGAACCTCCCCGGGAGTAACTTGTACCCATTACCCCCCAGCTTTTCCAGGTGACTCCTTGTGAGAAGGAAGTCTTTGTCTTCACAATGTAATTCTTGTAGTCATCCAAAGGTGATTTATCAGCTGAACTGATAAAAGTCCATCTCGGGGGAAAAAAATAAAAATCAAAACAAGCAATAAAGATCTATATGAAACAAACTCATCATCCTATTGCATTTGATTGGGTGCAAACCTCCTTTTGGCTAAAAATCCCATGCCTGTACCAAAGCAATCATGCTTCATAGGAGTGGCTGCAACACTAACTCCGAGATTGATTGCTGTACATTTTCCATCATCATGTTTCATGCATAGTTGCAATATAAATATTATTTAGTATCTTTAATGAGACACATACAGAATACATTCAGGGTTTTTTTGGTGATGTGACACTTTATAATAATCCTAAAAATTTCTATAGAAGTGTGGTTCAAAAGTGATTTATATAGATTCCTTTGTGCGTGGTGCTGAAAGTTAGTATGTAAAGACTTGTCATAGCACTCTAGTGTGTTTATTTTTGTTCCTATTCAATTACTGGTGCATTGGGTCACCCTGTTCCTAATACGATACAAAAATGATCAAATCTAAGTTATTTGAGTGCTTTGTATCTAATGTATGCTATTTGAAATGTGCGGGTTTTTTTATTCAGTTTGCCTTAGAGGAATTTTAATGTCTGATAGATATATGACCTGTTTGTTTTTACTGAAAAGTTGCAATATGAGTTAGTTAAAATATTACTTGAATATTACTTAAATAACTCTTTTTTGTTGTAGCCGAAAAAGAAAACTAAGACATTCAATCCTCCAATCCGTAGAAACTGGGAGAGTAATTACTTTGGGATGCCCCTACAGGATCTGGTTACACCTGAGAAACCGATACCTCTGTTTGTTGAAAAATGTGTGCAATTCATTGAAGATACAGGTAAGATAGGAAAACTGTTGGAGGAACGACTTTCCCGCTTTACATAACATGCAAAGCCTCTCCTTTTCTGTTTTAAGGTACTTTCAGAATTTTATCCTATTAATAGATAAATAATGGGAAAAGTACATTTTAAAAGTAGAATGTGTTCCCTAAATTGTATGCTTAATATGTGATGGTCTTTTGTCTTCACTTACACAAATATTTAATTTCTTTTTGACAAACATTTGAAGTTTAACATTTTGTCATGTAATATAAAAAAACTTATATCCCTTTTTAATGCCAAATGACTTTTAACCCAATGGCATTCCAGTCTTACATGTCTCACTGTTGCCACTGTATTTTACCTCATATTTTAAAAAGCTCTGATACCCGCTTTTTCCAATTGCAGAAAACATGTCCTTGATATGCCTTCATTAGACAGCTTGCTTGCTTGCTTTACTTCACTGATAAACCTAGTTTTGCATTTTAACCTGTTACAGAGACAGAAGCTTTTCTTTTCTAAATACTGTATAATTACACATGAAAAATGTTAAGCAATTTGTTTAACTTGCAAATTTCTTGTTTAACGTAAAATATTAACATACCTATGTTTGCACTAGGGTGAAATTTCACAGTATGTTTTTCTCTCTCCCCTTTCTCCCTGGTTGTATCATTGTCCCTGCTTTCAGCCTGTTCACTGTGTGCCGATGAGGCGAGTAGGATGATCTTGCTGGTCCAACAGAAGATTACATTTAGGAGTGGGGAGTTGTTTTGAGGCTTGGGAGTGGCATATGTTTGGGTTTTGATCATTTTTTTTGTTTGCTTTTAAAGATGGGGAGCATCAGTTTTTGGTTGGTGTGTGGATCTTGCTTGCTCCGAAGTTGCATAAATACTGTATTGCTATATTTGAAGCAAATGGGAGTGTGAGGCTGGCTGACTGCAGCTGAAACGTGACTAGGATCATCTTTTGATGGGTGTCTGCAGTTTGATATTGTTTAGCATAAAGTAAAACAGCACCTTTTTTCCACATTTTCTTAGTTCTGTAATACAATTTTGGCCGTAAGATGATTAACGTTTTTAGCAAGAGTAAAACTGAAGGATTTTCTTTCTTAAACTAAAATTCAGTTTTACTGCCATCTGTAAGAGTAGTGTTTTCAAAATACTGCTGCAGGTGGTACGCCTAATAGCTGTTTTTGAAGACTTATGTACTGCATTATTACAATAAAAAAACACCAAACAAACCACCTCAGACACTGATTTTTTGGGAGTTGGAGATGTTAGTATAAATCTGTCTTTAACCTTTACCTCCTATTGGTTCCTTGCCCAAAGGTAAGAGCTGTGTTTTCTCCCGTCTTGCTTTTGCTTTTCCCCCCTCACCCAGGATAAAATGAGGAAGGGGGAAAAAGGGCAAGGAGTAGTAGAACGGTATAGACAGTTTAGTCTGTATTTTGTGTTTGCTATTGTATGTAGCAAAAAAACCCCAACCGAAACCAACATAATTTTATGGGTGGATCACTGTTTGAATCTGTGCTCTTCAGAAATGGCTACATAACAACTAGCTATGTATTGCTATATAAGACAGACATTCACCAGTAATGAAGACCAAATGACTTCTTGAAGAGTTTGTAGAATCTAGAAGTATCTTAAATTTGAGCATGTTTAACTTTGTAAGAATACTTTCAAAATTATAAATCCAGATCTAAAGAAAATTGCATTTGCTTCGAAATAGTGTTGTCTGATACCTGTTGACTTTGTGGCTGACTTTCAAAAGAAGGCCTAGTATTTCTCTCAAAGGATTTTCACCTGCTTGTGGGGTGAGAGAGAGAACTATAATAGTGTGGGCACATGATTTGTCGTCTTTTTTTCCCCCTCATAGTCATCAAATAATGCAAGCACCCAGAAAATTTAACACTTTTATTCTCTAATGACCTGTCTTTGAAGAGTTGTTCAAAATGTGAGGGGCTCCGCAACAGTGGTGACTCAGGAGGTACTGCTTTTAGTTGGTTGAGTGTTTGTTAGTTCATCCTGGAATGCTGCTGTGCAGCTACTGAAAGCTGGAGAATTTTAATTCTGGCCACATGTGTAAGCTGGACAAACAGTGGGCCATCTGCATGCTTTGTTTGTGGCTCTGAAGACAGTTATTCTCCTGCTGTTTCTGTTAAACACTTAACTAAAGATGATACAAAACCTCTACTTCTGATCTGTATTACAATTTTCTTTCTCCTACTCTGGATTCTGTGTAAGTAGCTTAGGTTGTTCTTTTCAACTGCCATACTTGGCTGTGGGAGTTTTGTTTTTGCTGTGTGATATTTTTATACTGGCTTAATATTCTGTAGGATTGTCGGGCAGCGTTCCCATAGAATGTATTTGTTGCCTTTGAGAGAGGAGGGTGTTCACTTGCATTGCCTTCAAATTTTGTACTGAGATGGACTCACCCCAGTGACTTTGGGCCTGTCTGAGAGAAAATTCCACAAATACAGTTTTGGAAATGATCAGTCTGCAGAAGGCCAGTCAGGATCTGTTGGCTTCAGGCTGGTCTCCAGGATGGTACTGTTCCCATTTGGTAAAGCTATTGTATCAGCTGCCGAGGGGACTCATCCAGTGTTCAGCTGTCGCTTAGCGAGGCAGCCTGCTACCAGTACTAACTGAGCTGAGTACCAGTGGTTACTATCATTGTTGTCTTAATCAAGAAGTGCAGTCTTTTCCAACTCCTCTTGAATGAGGCTAATCAGTGTATTTCTTTCACAGAGGACGTGCTTGTTTAGCTTTTCCTTTTAGGGTGTTTTCATGGTATTTTCCTTCCCTTTGTATTGCCACATCTAATTTGCACCGTGGCTGAATTGCAGGTTTTTTGCAAAGATATGATTAATCTCAAATTGAAGGGCTAATCTTATTAGAGATAAGGGATCCTAAGCTGGAGCCTACAGCTGCAGGTATTTTCAGTGTGTTCCTGTTTAGTTTGATATTTTCCAACAAGAAGTTTTTTTCTGAACTGGTTTAGTTTTATGGATTCAACTAATTTCTGGGTTTGAAAGATAATCTAGGGCTTAAATCCCTTTGGAATCTTTTTGATAGTATTTGATGTAGAAACTGAGAGAGCGAAGCGGTTAATGCTTGAGCAGATCTAAACCCAATAAGCAGTAACTATGTATCAGAACCTCCAGTTCAGCAGTGTGTTCTGTTGCCCATACTAAAAGTACAAAGCAGTAATAGCATGTGATAATTTGTCTTGTTGGAACATATTGATCAAAAAAAACTTTTGTACAATACCATCTTACCTTAAATTTAATAACGCTGTCGCTTCTGGGTAAGGAAAGAGGAAACGTTGGCTAAATATTGTAAACAAACTTAACTTGTGTGTTTACACATTGTCCATGGTTATAGGAAAACCTTTTCTCTATCCAACCCTCTCATTTTTGAACTCATTGTAATTATAGCTGGATGAGTAATCTTTTGGTTGGTTGTCAGAGCTCCATGTTGGTTCATTGAACAAGATGATTAAAACAATTTTTATCTTTCAGGTAAGTAACTTGATAATGGTGAATTACCAAGTTTTCCACTAAATATCTTGATATAAATGTATAATGTTTTCAGGAAAACTTATTTTCAAGATATTGTGATCTTAGATGTAACCTTTTACAGACTATATAAACAGTTTTCTGTCATTAGTGACATAACATAATGTATAAGATGCTGGTGTTTGTATGCTTTTACCTCTGTCAAATTGTTTGCATGTGACTTGTAACTTGCTCTTAAGGGCAGCTACTTAAATTGACTTTTGACATTGGTACTTATTTTCAGTTACGGGCTTCCAAAAGAAGATTTGGACAGTACAGTTGTTCTGGTGTATTTTGTTGCTTTCTCCTGACTGACTGAGGAGAAGGTCATATTGTTACATCACCTGAAATGAACTTTTTCAGTATATTGGTTTTCTGCAAGCTAGATTTATGGAAATGTGTTTAGCAGGGAAGCTAGAGTTCAGTTTTGATTTTTAAGAAAATTCTAGTGGCTGTTTTTGTACAAAAGTAATGATGCTATGATAAGACGTGCTAGGAAAAAATTAACTCCTCTAATTTTTTTTTTTTATTCTATCCAGTGTAGAGCATTACATTTTTTAGTACATCATTTTTACTAAAGGTAGGCAAGCAGCACTGAGATAATTTTTGAAGCTAAATTGTTTAACTGTATTAATAGCATGAATTCGCTAAGGAGAATGATGCTCTTATAGTTTTGCTTAAGAGAGAGGAATGCAGATTTCTGAAGGCTAATTTAATGTTTAACTTGAAAAAAAAAGGTATGATTTGAATTTTATATTTCAGTGCTACGTAAAAATATCTGTTGAATGTCTAATTTTAAGAGTAAAAAGTTTCCATGTTTATGGAAATTTTGTAGCTCAAGTGTTTCATTAGTGACATTTTTATGCTATTTTACATGCTACCAACTTAATTCCAAGTAATATTGTTGTGCTATTCAACATATACCGGTGTTGATTATTTTTAACTTTCCCAAACTTCTAATAATTTTGGCAAAAATTACTCCTGCTAAATGATAATATTAACATATGAGGTTTTTTAATATTTCGATTTTTTTAAATTGGATTTCTTTTTCACTAATGCATAACAATGCATACAAAAATTTTGGTATAAATTACATTTCATTCTGTTTACCAAGACAGGAGGCATAAATTAATATTATGAATGCTAGCATAGTTTTGCCATTTAATAAATTTAGCTCTTGACTATATTCAACCCTCATAATAATAGCGGTATTTTAATATGTTTTTTTCTTTGGGTTTTCAAATATTTTAAAAAAAATCTTTGTAGAATATTGATATCCATGTACTTCATTGACAAGATTAGAAATTTTAGTTTCCGTACTTCATAGAAAACCAATGGCATTAATACAGTGTTAATTCTATCTGAAACAATTGAGGGGAAGATGAGCATATTAGAATAATAGGTATTTTATTAGCTTAGTTACTTAATTTCTGTGAGACAAGGAATGGAATAAAGAAGAAAGAATAAATTTGACAGAGGTGCAGCTTATTTAGTGTCTCATACGGTCTCTGTGGAGAGCTAAAGGTGAAATTAAAAATTGTGTACTCAGTATATGTACAATCGTTACTGCTTTTAATATTGATACCTTTTTGTAATGCTGTTAAATTTACAGTTTTGGAGGTAATTTGAGTAAAAGAATATTGCTTTCTGTGAATTTCCCTCTCACCAAACTTATACCCAGGTCTTTTACACTGAATCTGCCACGAGGCCAGATTTTGACGTTGAAAGTATAGATAATGCAAAGTTTGTCTCAAGAGATTGGGTAGAAATAGGCAAAGAAGATGAGCTGGCAGCGCCTGTTAAGGTAAAAAGGTTGGTAAATCATTGAAATATATTCATAGTGGCTGCAAAATCCAGAAATTCAAGATGCATTTTTCCCTTTTATTCAAAGGGCTTGGGACAGCTGCAGGCTTTTCGGAGTCTGTTCTGTTGGACAGGGAGAACAGAATGGGCCAAGAGAGGCCACCCCCCTCGGCTGGTGTGTGAGACCTGTCACTCTGAGGGCAGTTTCATGAGAAACAGCGTTAGTAGCCAGTAAGGTTCCCTGCTGCTGTATGCTTTGCCATTTCTCACTTCTGGCACTTGTCAGATGTCTCAGAATCAGTGGAGTTCACTGTCTTGGAAAGCTACATCACCAAAAGTGGACAAGGTCCCGCTGTTCAGTATTATAGCTGGTAAGTTAAGGGTCAAATATATGTCAAAACAAGTGCAAGGCAGGGAGCAGGACTATGCAGCTAGGAGCAAGGGAAGGGCAGAAGCGGTGATTGATGAGGCAGGGAATTAGGCCATCTTTTCAGTCACAATGATCTCTTAAGTTGACTCAACTGCCCATGAAGTTATATGTTTATCAAAAAAATGCATAGGCCATGATTCTGTTACTCTTGATTCTGGATAGATACAGTAAGAATAGAGTTAAATAGCCCTACAATATGTTTGTGAGTGATCCTAGAGTGGGTGGTGTGGTTAATATATTCAAGGCCAGGGCTTCTGTTCAGTGGAATGTAGATAAGCTGGAGGAATGGGACAACAGGAACCTGATGGAATTCAGCGAGGACAAATGCCAAGTCCTGCAACTTGATTTGCAAGGACGAAACAGTGGTACATGCTGAGGATAGCAATGCTGCTGAAAAGGATCTGCGGGTCGTGGTGGAGAATAGGCTAACCGTGAGTCAGTAGTGTATCCTGTTAACGATGCTTTCTGTATTGGACTGTCCCAGCAGAAGGGTAGGCACTACAGCAACAGAAATGATTATTCGTTTTTACTCTGCACTTGTTAGACCTCATCTGAAATACTACAAGAAAGGTGTTGACAAACTTGATTGAGTCCAGCAGAAGAGGGTCAGGGGCTGGAGCTCCTGACCTGTGGTTTTCTTCAGCTTGGAGAGGGAAAGGCTGAGGAGATACCCAAAAGTGGCTTCCCAAACCTATGAGGAAGCTACTGAGAAGGTGCGGCCAGGCTGAAGTGCTGAAGTACATGGCAGGAGGATTAGAGACAATGATCATTAAAATATGAGGTGCCAACTAGAAAGAAAAGCAAAACTCTTGCTCTGAGGTTCTGGTTGTGGTTACCCAAGGAGATTGTGGGCTCTCTGTCCTTGGAGATACTCAGGATCAGATTTAGATAAGCAACCTGACCTGAATTCAGCGTACACCCTTGTTTGAGCAGGAGGTTGGACTAGATGACCTCCTGAGGATCCCTTCTGTGATCACTTCAAAATCGGTATAGAATAGGTTCCAGTAGTTAGAAAACTGTACATCAGTTTGTGTTGTGCAGCTTTGAAATTAGTCAACAGGGAGGAAACCCTGCTCAAACTCGAGAGGAGGGGAAAACAGACATCAGTTGTTTCTCCTAATGGAAGACTGACTACCAGACGGATGGAGGAGGAGCACATGCGTTAATTTATTAGTGTGTGAGAATCACTGGAAACTGTAAACAAATATGTTTTGAAATATTCATAAACACATGTTGTGCACTTGAGCTGTATTGCTAATTAAGGTGTCTTGTCAAAGGAAACATCATGGAATTATGTAAAGAATTCCTAAACAATGCAGATAGGACCAAGATGTCAGTATCTTTTGCAGAGTACTTATGGTACTTATGCTGCTCCTCGCATTGCCCTAGCTTCCTCCAGGCCCAAAGTGACCACATAGCTAATATGCCTGGAAAAATTAGAGTATCTTCAGATGTCACCCATTTCTAATGAAGTAAAGAATGTACCTACCTTTTCCTAGGCACGTTTGTCGTGTCATATTAGTTGAAGTGTTTTACTCTTTTTTCAAAATGAACAGGCCGTGGAATGGGTGATTGAGTGACACTTCATAAAGTGGTTGAGAGCTTGTTTAATAATTGGTTAATGTAAATTGTAGAAATGTTAATTCAGCATTGGATGAGAGCTTCCTATTTTTTGAGTCTTTCTAAAAATACTGCTTATTTTCTTACACGGCTTACTTTTTATTTAACATTTCAATATCCTATAAATTATTTTATTACAAGAAGCAGTAAGACATTTTTGGTTCTGGTTTTCAGAGTGTGAATTAAATGTCATGGATTTTTAAATGCTAGTGTTGATATGCACAGATAAGAACACGTTAAATGTAGAATTTTACGTGTATTTTAGTGTTTTATGTATTAAGCAAATTTAGTGCTAGACTCTTACTTGAAAAGAGTTTGGATTCTTTGCTCTGTAATTCCATTTGGTTTAGGTTTATGTAGAAATTACTGTTCTGTGTCAGTAAGGTGGCGGTTCCTTTAGTCTTGTGTAGTCTGGGTAGCATAGAGGTTGAGAAAAGGTACAGCAGGTCAATTTGTGGAATAAAATTTTAGAATGGTACAGATCACAAATGTTTACAAAGGTAAGTGTGAGAATGATAGTCTCATCTATTGTAGTGGAGAATGATTCCTGAAAAGTTCAATTGGTCGCTGTAAGAGAAGGAATTAAACTGGGCAGAGACAGAGTTGCTGTGATTAGGTGGCATGTATTCAGAAATGTAGGCAGGACAGGGAGAGTGGAACCTGGCTACAGATGTCAAGTTGGCAGATATGGTGTGACTTTTCAGCAGGCTGAATATTACTATAGCTGTTGTCACTTTGGAAGAGGTTTTAGAAACATCATAGACAGCTGTCTGAAAACTTCAACTCTCAGTAATTGCTATCAAGCTAGTAAAAAGAATTATGAGAGTGAGTCATATGGGGAAAAATCATGCAATTATGTAACACCACGGCATGCACACAGTTTCAATGCTGTCAGTATTATATACAGGTCAGTCTGTCTTAGAGTATAGGAGAGTTGGAAAAGATACTGCATATGACAATATCTCTTGGATAAAGAGGGACTGAAATGGTTAGCTTAGAAAATTTATAAGGAAGGGAAATGATATAGATTGGGAAAGAGTAGATTTACTTCTTCTTGTTACTCAAGAAAAAAGATTTCATGAAAACTTCAGGAACTGAACGTAAATCCAGTGTGCTTTCATATTGTAGCTTCCAGAATTATAAAACTCTGTTTGTCGTGGGTTGTCGTAAAGACAAATAAATGACTTGGAGGGTTTGGATGAATTAGTGGAGGATAAATCCCTAAGTGGCTCTTACAACACTTTATGCAAAAGCCTATGTGAGCTACCATCTGCAGAAAGATGGGAGGATACACCACTGAAAAATTGCTGTTTGGTTTTTTTTTTCTTCTGTTCTTTTTACGTCTCTCCTCAAGCATATACTACTTGCTGTTGTGGAAACTGGATATTGTACCAGGTAGACTTTGGTCTGCCCTTGTGCTGAAATTAGTATGTTCTATGGAGGAACCAAGAGTTTTGAAATATGTTGGTGCCTAAGAGTGAAAGAGTCCGAAAAGCTAAGTATGTATATAGGTGCAGATCCACCTTGCTTGTTTTCTTTGAAATGCTTCGAACTCCATGTGAAGGTACAGTTAGATGGAATGGAACCCTAATCACAACCGACAGCATGAAAGAAGGTGCAAGAAGATAATTTGTTAGGCGCTAGGAGGTATTTTGAGAAAGGAGTAGTCTAGACAAAGATGAGCTCTGTCTTGAAGTAAGTAGAGGCTGTTGTGACTTGAAATAAGGAGGATCTAATTCTATAAGCCTAAA